>JARYZH020000008.1:3000000-3257232 GCA_030021035.2 Notholithocarpus densiflorus
TTAGAAACTTCAATACAAGGAAGAACTCTCTAGTTGAGTTTTAGTCTCAGGCCCAGTCCCAGTCCCATCACTGAGGGAAAGAGAGAGGATCTATTTTAGAGAAAGAGAGAGAGAGACAGAGAGAGAGCTTACCGATTGATGAGGGAGGTTTGTGAGCACGGCGGCGAGAGGTTGAGAGCACGGTGGCGAGAGGTTGAGAGCACGGCGGCAAGATTGGGGATTGGGAGCTAGGTTGTGAGAGTGAAAGAGGAGTTTCAATTTGGGTTTTTGTCAACTGAGCTGAAATTTTAGGGTTTTTTTCAATTTATAGAAAACCTAAAGTTGCGTTTATTAAAACGCAGCTCCAGACATGTTTAAGCTGCGTTTTTATTAAAAACACAGCTCTATAAGGGTTTAAGCGGCGTTTTTAAAAACGCGGCTTCAGTCCTAAACGCAGCTTCAACATATTTTAAACGCAGCTTCAGACTGATCTATAGCTGCGTTTACTAAACGCCGCTATACGTCCAGTGCTGGAGCTGCGTTTTTGTAAAATGCAGGTCAAACAGGAGCCTGAAGCTGCGTTTTGGAAAAACGCAGCTACAGTGCGCGTTTTTTGTAGTGATTATTATACTATGGTGTCTATGCATTTAAAGTCCACTAAGAAGCAAAGGGAAATATTAAAAATGATACTAATATCTGTTCTTAATTTTTACTAAACCCTCACTCTTTGATCTTGTTTTACCTTGTTCTTTTATGTTTTTTATGTTTTGGGAGGAGAGAGACATAAAATGGAAGCAAAATTACATATATAGCCCCATTTTTAACAAAAGTGGGTTATGAAATCTTAACTGAACTATCTTCAGGTGGGTAAAGTGTCAAATTTTAAATCTCAGGTAGACAATTTAAATTTCGGCCAAATCACAGGTGACTAAGTTGCAGTTAGCCCATTATTTTTTGATATAGAAGTATAGAACCTCAAAATAAGCTAAAATAAACTCATAAAATGAGTTGTTCGTTTGGTTAAAATATTGTTTCTATTCTTTCTACCCCTTTTATTTTAAATGAAGCAAGGACAGGTGGCAATACAAGGCTTAGTCCCTCATGTTTATATATATATATATATATATATATATATAGAAACACCTTTTTATTTATTTTTTATATGTAACGTGGCAATACACTTGGCAATTTCAACATAAAAAAAATATTATTTTAATATCACTGTTAGCCACGTCAACCTTTTTCATCTATCAATTAACGGCAGAGATTTTGATACAATGCTAAAAAATTTGAGACTAAACTGACATATTCAAAACGTAAAGGATCAAATTAATACATAGTGTAAAAAAAAGTTAAGGACCAAACTTGTAGTTTATCCTTTTATTTTTTTACCACTCTTCAAACACACTCTCTTAGACCAAGAGTTTGATTAGATTGTATACACAACGCAAGTTAATTCCTTTGATTGCTGAAGTTTCATGGATAAATTATTTGTGCCACTTAAGGAGTGAGAGTGAAATCTTACTATAGATTTCTACTCTTTATCACAATGGATAATTAAGCAAACTGAGCATCTCTATCCAAAAAAAGAAGCCAAACTGAGCATATTCTACAAACCAGCAAATACTATGCAAGGGAAAGTAGATAGAAAAATACCGAGACAACATTTCATCAAATCAAATTGCAATACTCCGAAGATCTTGATGTGAATTGTATATTCCACAAGCAAACTTTATTCAAAAAGATTTGATGGCAAGCGTGGTTTCACAACCACATCAAGTGGTGTGGATTTGATGTTTGTTAATCCAAAGGTGGCAGTCATATCAACCGGTGCATTTGATGGGGTTGAGATTTCAAATGCATGTATGAGACTAGCCAGAGTCAAGTGCAGCATTTGAAGGCCAAAAGATATCCCAGGGCAAGCTCTTCTACCACTACCAAAGGGTATGAGCTCAAAATTTTGACCCCTCACATCAACATCTTTGTGAGTAGTGAGAAATCTCTCTGGCTTGAACTCTAATGGGTCAGACCACACACTAGGGTCTGTCTGGATCTTCCACAAATTGACCACTAGACGTGTGCCTTTTGTGACATGGTAGCCACCAATGGTGCAGTCTTCATGGAACTCTCTTGGTGCAAGTGTTCCAGGTGGGTATAGCCTTAGTGCCTCCTTGATAATGGCTTTAAGGTAGAACAAGTTATTGATATCTGCTTCATTCACTAGTCTTCCTTTACCAACTTTGATGTCCAACTCCTCTTGGGCTTTCTTCAAAGTGTGGCGATTGTTCAATAATAGTGAGAGTGCCCAGGTCAAGGTAACCATGGTTGTGTCGTTGCCTCCTGCTATCATATTCTGCATGATGTAATTTTTTTATTTTATTTTTTTTAAATAGTTGTTCATAACCAAAATTAATGGTTCTTATAACACAAATTTACCTAGATGAGATCAATTTTTTTTGTATTTTTTAAAATTAATTTTGATTAAACATAATTGATATAAATAATTAAGATTACTGATGTTTAAACATGCTTGTGTACATCATTATCCTCGCTAGTATTGTTAAATCACGAGTAACTAGTGTGTGTTTGGATCTGCGTCCACGACTACTGCGTTTGTGTTTTCATTTTCTTCTTCTTCTTCTTCTTCTTCTTCTTCTTTTTTTTTTTTTTTTTTTTTTTTTTTTTTTTAAGCAGTAAAGTTTGACTTTTTCACCAATACACTGTTCACGCGTTTCAGATTTTCTCGACAAAGTGCACGGTTTATGGGACCCACAAGCACTTTATTCAGAAAAAAATATTAAAAATAGGTCCTACAATATTATTCACACATTTAAAAATTATTTTGCTACAGTATTTTTAGTTTTCAGCAAAATAAGTTGTATCCAAACAGACTACTAAGACTTCAATTGTTTACGTGGAAAACGAATTGCACACTTCTCCAGTATTTATTATAGTAAAAAACACACATCAATGGAACATAATTTTTCAATGATCAAGGAATAAACAAACCCAATTCAGCTGAAAACGTTGTCTATACTACTCCCTTTGTCCCATTTTTTTTGTCCTGTTTGAAAAGTCAAACTTTTTAAGGGAATATCATTTATTGTCTTGTCTACTTTTTAAAAATTTATTAGTTTCCAAAACTACTCTTAAAAAAATTTATCAAAAAATTGAATTAGTAAATTAATGACTTTTATTTTTAGAAACAGGACAATATTTTGGGACATCTCAAAATAGAATAGAGGACAAAAAAAGTAGGATGGAGGGAGTATAAAAAATTGGAGATGTTTACTAGAACATTACTAACTTGACAATCATCACAAATAAACTTCACATCACCATTAAAAAAATCTTCAAATGATAATTTCTCTCTATTTACTTCATCCTCTCTCTCTCTCTCTCTCTCCCTAAAGGCCAAAGGTTGACAGGCATTCGAAATTATACTTTTTTTTTTTTTTTTTTTTTTTTCATTTGGGATTTGTTTTCTTAACAAAAACAATTTGTTTTCTCATTTCAAGCCACAACCAAATTTAGAAAAATGAAAATATTTTTATTCGAAAGAAACCATAAAGAAACCAAAAAGTATTAGAACTTCCTAAATAATCAACAATATTACAAAGATACCCATTTTTACATCAAATTTTATAATTTATTGATTTGTGTGATTGTGAGGTAATCAATCAAAAGTGATGGGTCCATATAAATAAAATAGACAATAAGTATCTACTACTCACAATCACATACATCAACATTAGGGGCAACACTACTTGTAACTTAGGGTGGTCATAGGACCATCTTGACTTGCCAAAAAAATGTATATATATACTTGTAAATACACACACACACACACACACACACACACTAAATTAACCTATTTGGACCACCCTAATAAAAATGACCACACTGACTTAAAAATTATAAGAATTTTGGTTCAGTAAAAATAAAAGTGGTGCTACATTTACAACATTTTCATAATAATTTCACAACAAATCTTATGTAATAAATGAAAAACAGTTACTAATTCTAATTTTGGCTCAATATTGACATCAGTTTTTAACCCACCAATCACAAATCATTGCATAAGATTTGTTTTGAAAATGTTGTAGATGTAATATTACTCCAAAAATAATTTTGTCCCCCACAAACATAATCTTTAACCCCTTCAACACCCCCCCCCCCAAAAAAAAAAAACCTCTTAAATAACCCAAAAAAAAGAAGCACAAATAACAACAAAAATATCCGGGGGGAAAAAAAAAGACTAGACCAAACAAAAATGAGTTAACAAATTATTCAACAAAAAACCTATTCAAAAAGAAAAAGAAAAATAATTATTCCAATTTGTAACTCTTTCAACCTATTACATAAAAATAATCTCTAATTTCATTTTTCTTTGAAAAAGGGACTCAAGAATAATATTTTAGTTCATGAGTTTTCCTTGATAGTGTTGGCAATAATGCCCTTTTTGGCTTTACAGTTGCAATAATTTTGCTTTCCTTAATGACTTAGCTCGTAGTTACAACAAATATCATCAGTTTTTCTTTCTCTTTTCTATTGTTATTTTAATTATCTTATTATTACTCCTATCTCAGCATTCTCAATTCCCACTTTATTTTTTATCTGTCAATTTTTTCTTTTACTCTTTGTTAGTAGAAATAATTTGTAATATTTCATTTTTTTTTTTTTTGTGACATTGATATATTCAAGTTATCTCTTTATTAAATTTTGTATAATTTAAGTTTCTTAATGATTACTCTAAAATATATTCCTAGAGCCACAACTGGCCAACATATTCTGGGATGTGGTCATGTGGGATTAGATCTCTCCCTAGAATCATTCATAAACAATTGATTGGGATACAATTAGCATTTTATATTAGTTAGGTATACGTACCAAACATGTGGCTTTGTTGACGGTATCAGCATCAAAGCCAGCAAGGTCAACACCCTCTAGGATTGAAAGCATGACATCCATGAAGTCTTGATGCCCTTTACCCTCCCCTGAAGCTCTCCTCTGCTTGTGCTCCTCCAACCACTCAGTAACCAAAAAGTCCATCTCTTTCGCTGTTTTCTTCATGGCCTTTTCATGCCCTCCCAATAATGAATCCAACCATCCAAGCCAAGGAATAGCATCTCCCACAAGAGACAAACCCACCAAGTGAAAGAAGTCCCTAAAAGCCTTTTGACACTGACGAGCCTTAGGTGCCTCTTTCTCATCACTTGTAGCCATGGCACCAATGAATCGCTTTCCAACAACCATTCTAAGAACAACGTTGAGTGTCAAGTCCCCAAACCATTGCTTCATCTCTAGAGAAGCATAACCTGACTCAATATCCTTCTTCTCTGTCCAGACCTTGTACAGCTTTTTCAAAGAGGTCTCCATCTCCGAGGCTCTAACATCTTTGAGTAACTCAAGCCGGCGATTTGAGAGTAGCTCCAAAGCTGTTATCTTGCGCATGTTACGCCAAAAAGGACCATAAGGGCTGAACCCCAACATGGCATAGTTGTAAGTCAAGTGATTAGCACCAATGAATTTGGCACGAGAACATGTGGCCACATCATTGGTAGTGAAACATTCCTTAGCTAATTCCCAACTACTAATCACCAAAGCTGGATGAACCCCAATTCGGATTGTGTACACTGGTCCATACTTTTCTGCTAAGGCTCCTAAACTTATGTGGGGGAGCTGGGATCCAGTGAATAGGTGCAAGTGACCAATTAGAGGCCATCCTCCTGCAGCTTCTGGTGCTTTTTGCCTCTTAGCAGAACCAAACCTGTTGTTGATAAAGTAGGAAACGATGAATATGGCAAGCAATCCAGCTATAATATTGGTGTTTAGATGTTGTAAAAGGAAGTCCATTATTGTAGCTTAAAGTACTGTTTTAGGAGAGATGGATATTTTTGGTTACTTCTAATAAGAGACTATATTACAGTTTTAACATATTTGTATACTTGCCTGGATCAATATCTATCTGAGGAATGCATCTTCTATGTAATTGTTATTTTAAGCCCGGACATTTGATCTTAGCCAAAAGGCCATGAAAGGTATATTTTAAGGCCGGACATGGCCCACTATTGTTGATCTTTTTTTTTTTTTTGATAAACAACATATCTATTAATCAGAAAAGGTACAAACTGAGGAGTCTCCCCTACAAACAGCCTCAAGGGAGGGGGGGAGATTTCCATTATTGAAACAAAAGTCTAAGTTGGAGTTCAAGGCAAATTTAGCAGCCTCATGGGCTGCTGAATTACCATTTCTCTGAACCCAGTAGAACTTGACAGAAACAAAACGAGAAGAAAAACAACGGATATTACTAATGGTAGTGCTCGAATGCCAATCGGGGATAAGCTCAGAGTTTGACACCGCATCGAAGCAGTTTTTAGCATCTCCTTCAAAGATGACCGAGCTCCACTGTTCATGTAAAGCTAGTTTCACTGCCCACAGGAGGGCTTCAGCTTCTGCTTGGGCCGGACTGCATAACTGATGTCTTGTACCCCATAAGAGAAGGACTTCGCCATTATGGTCCCTAGCCACAGCCGCTAGCGCTGAACTAGAGCTGTTTAATGCGGCGTCCACATTGATTTTGATCCAACCTTGAGGAGGTGGGGACCATTTTACAGAGACTTGCTCCTGTGGTGGGTGGATGATTGGAGAATACAACTTTAAAATCTCAAGGAACCTTTTTTGGACATTCTGCTTGGCATTGAGGACATCGGCTTTGCCATCTTGGAACTGAATGTGATTTCTAGTTTGCCATATTTCATCAACGATGAGGGCCATTTTAAGGGAGATAGTCCACTGTTCATGAGCTGGAAATGGTGAGTTTGGAGGTGTCATAATGAATTTGATGATGTCTTCATTTGAACTGATAGCAGTGGCATCTATTCTGAGTCCCCAACAAGCTGATGCCCAAAGAGCTCTGGCAAAATTGCATTCAAAGAAAAGGTAGTTGCTGGTTTCTTCCCCTGAGTTACAGAGAATACAGGACGGGTCAACATGAGGAATTCTTTTCTGCAAGTTTGCTTTAGTAGGGATTGCATTGGCTCCAACTCTCCAAATAAGCAATTTGAGTCGCTCCGGGAACCTTGCTTTCCACAGCTTCAGCCAATGAGTTTGGGGTTGATCATTACTGGTGGGATGGGTAAAGGATACTTTGTAGACAGATTTGACCGAAAAAATTCCTTTAGAATCCGGTAGCCAAATTAATCTATCTAGCCTAGGAGTAACAGGTATGGGAATGGTGAGAATTGCATGGGCATCAAGAGGGGCGAAAATTTCATTTAACAATCCTACGTTCCAAGTTCTGGTGGTGGAGTCAATGAGATGGAAGGCTTTGATGGGGAATTGCTTGTACTCCTCCACCCTCGGCTGAGGCTTGAAACTAACAATCCAAGGCACCCACGGATCAGTCCATACATAGACTGCCCATCTCCTAGCAAGAAGCATGGGGAGGCATATAAGAGACCTACGCTTAATGAGTTATGATCCATAATTGATTGTGCTACCCCTTGGGATGACGTCTGAATTCTAGCTAATTTTTATTTTAATCTAATCATGTACCCAGTCAAAGCTTTTTTCAATTATAAACGAAAGGATGGACCCCAATGGACTCTCAAAGCTTTAAGTAGAAAAACCATCTAGTCCAACAAAATATTTGGCCACGGCACGGGTTTAAGGTCCAATAAAGTCAGACTTAGTTGTAGACCACATAAAATGACAGCTCTGTTTTCCCATATTGATGGATGATACAAAAAGGAAACAGAAAGGACAAATGGAGTGGTGGCACAATAACAAAAATCATGTTAGTGAGCTTTATAGCCTCCTACATATTTAGTTATTTCATTCATTAGTTAAACCAAGCCATCTCAAGTCTCAACTATCCCTTACTTCCTAGTTGTGTTTTGTATGGTTCTCTTGTCTGAAGAACTATTGTCTTGCTTAAGTAGTAGGACTTCATATGGTGTGTAAAAAGAGGTGACCACAGTTCCTGTATCACATCCAAAGATTCATATGGATCTTCTAATACTATCTCTAGTGTGTTTGGAGAAGAAAATTCTTGACTTACTCCTGTTAATGTTCTGGCCCGACCAATTGCAGTACTTGTCTAAGCATTTGGATAGGATCTTGGCATCATTTCTGGTTGCCTTAGAGAAAAGCACGATGTCGTCAGCATACATTACATGCGTCAAGGCTGGTCCTCTTGCACTTGCTTTAGCACCGTTGATATTACCAGAGATAAGCTCCTTATCAAGCATTCTAGAGAGAACTTCCTGACCCAAAATAAATAGATAGGGGGAAAGTGGGTCACCTTGCCTCAGACCTCTGCTAGGTTTGAACTGTCAGACTTACCTCCATTGACAAGCACCTCAAAGGAAACTGTAGATATACAGGCCACAATCCAGTTAACAAAGGTGTTGTTGAAACCAAAGTTGGAGAGCACAGCTTGGATGAACTTCCAGTTGATTTTGTCTTAGGCTTTTTGAAGATCCAGCTTGATTGCCATGAAACCAGTTTTAACCTTTCTGACCTTGAAGCTATGGAGGAGCTCATGAACCACAACTTGGTTTTCTGCGATCCATCTCCCCAGAATGAATGCAGATTGGCAAGGGGAAATTATTTTGTGTAAAAGTGATCTGAGCTTTGCTACCAGCAACTTGGATATGATCTTGTAAACTACATTGTAGAGGCTTATGGGCTGAAAGTTGTTAACCGAGGAAGGGTTTGGGGTTTTTGGGATTAGGACAATAAGGGAGCTATTAGCCTCATTAGGCATATTGCCATTTTCGAAGAATGAGACCACTGCTTGGATTACTGTGTCACCAACAGTGGGCCAAAATTCCTTGTAGAAGATAGCAGGGAATCCATCTGGGCCTGACGCCTTTAGGTCATGCATTTGAAACAGGGTCACCTTTATCTCTTCTGGAGTTGGGATACTACTCAAAATTGCATTATCTTCCTCAGATATGCAAGGGGGCATGAGGTTGTCTAGTTGCACAGGGAAAGCTACCTCCTCTTCTGTGATCATTTTCTTGAAGGGTGAGTAGAACATCTTCCTTATCTGGTTTGAGCTAGTAACCCACTGTCCCTCTTCCGACTTTATCGCATCAACATTATTGTGCCTTCTTCTGATGATAGTGGAGAGGTGGAAGAATTTTGTGTTTTTGTCCCCTTCCTTCAACCATAGCTCTCTCGATTTTTGCTTCCATATGACCTCACTTCTCAATAACCATTCTGATAATTCTAATTGCAGTGCTTCCTCGATTCTTCCGTTCTCCTCAGAGGGAGGCTTTCTTTGGATCTCTTTTATGTTCTTCATAAGGCAATTGATCCTATCTTGACAATTCCCAAACACTTCCTTGTTCCATTTGCGGAGCTCTTCTCTTGTTATAGCTTGCTTTTTGTACAGTTTAATAAAAGCGGTGCCACTTGTAACGCTATTCCATGCCCTTTCCACAATAGAGTTATACCCATTATCTCTAATCCATGCTGCCTCAAACCAAAAAGGTTGAAGGGCAAAGCTGTTTTCTAGGTTTGTATCTAGGAGGATTGGTGCATGGTCGGAATTAACTGCTCCAAGATGAGATACTACAGCCTTAGGGAAAGCTAATCTCCAAGAGATGCCTGCAATGCCTCTGTCTAATCTTCTTTTGATAGCAAAGCTTCCCCACCTTCCTCTTGCCCACGTGAATGCATTGCCTGAATATCCCAGATCAATAGCTCCAAACTCAAATATAAGCTCTTTCAAGTAATTGGTGATTGATGAACCAGCTCCGCCATTATTTCTTCCAAAAATTTCAGAAATAGCTGTTGTGAAATTAAAATCACCTATGCAGACCCAAGGATAGTGGCACGACTCAAGAAGAGCCATAAGATTTTCCCAAGCCTTTTGCTTTTTGGCTGGGTATGGAGGGCCGTAAAAGCAAACAAGGAGCTAGCAGCAAATGGCATCAGAGACCTTGATCGTAATAAGGTTTTTATTGTACTCCACTTCTTGAATCATGAGACCAGACTTCCACATGACACAAATACCACCTGCAATACCCTTTGCTTCTACCACACACATATCAGAAAACTTTATTAAATTCATAACCTTAACCATCCTAGAGGCCGAAGCCTTGGTTTCACTTAGAAAGATAATATCAGGGCTAGTCCCTTTTATTTGAGCCTTAAGGGCTCTGACTGTCGCAGCGTTGCAGATGCCGCGACAATTCCACCCTAGGATCCTTATGGGGAGGTTGGGGGCATGATAAGGCCCGCCTCCTCAACCATAGAAGAAGAAATAACACATGAATTATCCTTGCTGAGAACATCAGGGGAGATAGAGACATCACTACAACAGGGGTTGGAAGATTCAGTATTCTCACCTTGGCGTACAAAGGTCTCTTTACCTGATGCTTTTTGCCTTTCCTCTAGGATGTAGTGCTCAAATTTCGGTTTGGGGGAGAATGTGACTATTTTTGGATCAAATAAGATTGCCTCCGGAGCTTCGACTGCAATTTTTACCTTTTTGGAGAATAACTCAAGTTCTTGCCGAGTAGCTTTTTTTTTCAGAGATGGGTTGTTATTGGTATGATCATCATGACTGAGCTGAGGCGGTATGATCCGAGATTGCTGATGCGGGGGTGGGTTCTCTTGTGTTTGTACGTGTTGCGGTTTGGCTGAATTTGGGGAAGTGGGATCTTTATGGATTAGGTCAAGCGTTGTTTCAGGTTGCTCATTAGGTATTAAGTAAAGGTTTAGTTTTGACCTGATATTGGGTGGGCCGAATCCAGGTGGGAAGGGGGGGTTGGTGTCCTCTAAATGGGCATTGAGTGAATGCTGGGTTTGGGCTTGTTGTAAGTATTGTGCTTTAGGTGATTGTTGGGCTTTTGGTGAGGAAGGGCAAGTGTCCTTTATGTGGGACGGATTTGGATTGCTGATGTGTTCGAATGAGCTAGTCTGGGCCAAAATTGGGAATTAGCATTAGTTTTCAAACAATATAATTAATAGTCACTATTTTCAAACTATATTTTTTACTAGCATCTCGAGTCTTTTAGACTCGATTTAGGGCCTATAAATCGAGTCTTAGAGACTCGGTTTCCATGGTCTAATTGGGTCTGAGTTGGCACTTTTTCCACGTGGCGTCCACCTGGAAATCGAGTCTCTAAGACTCGATTTACATCTACCATCTTTCCTTAAAAAAAAAATAGCGGTAGAATGCAACAAAATTAAGACACATCTAACACAGCAGCCATAGCCATCTTCCCACAACAGCCACAACAGAACATAACAACTTTAAATACAATTTTCATAGCATTATTTTTCCTTCTTTCTCTCTCTTCTTTTCCTCTCTGTCTCTTTCACCTAAGTTTACCAAGCTAACAAACAAAGAAGAAGAAGCCACAGCCGTCACACCATCAATTCGAGCCTCCCTTCAGATCTGCTAGTTTTTCTCCATCCTTTCGCGAAAGCGACGTTGCAAATCTCTTCTTTGGCCTCCGATTTGCAAAACCCAAGAGTTCGATCTCCATTTTGGAGACACGCGCCGCCACGCGTGGTGGCCGTCGACCCACGAGCCGTCACAGATTTCCCGTCGACTGGTGGTTCATGAAACCAACGCCACGGATCTCTTCTTCGACCTCCGATGTGTAAAACCCAAGAAGCAGGCGTCCATCTTCAGCCTGACGCGCCTCCACGTGCGGCTTGAAGTTTTGCCGTCGACCCACACGCCATCGAAGATCGCCGTTGGCTGTGTTGTTCCAATTCTGAAGAACCCATGCCTTCTTCCTGCACTTTTATCTCAAAAAAGGTTGGCTTTTGCTTCTATTCATCTGATCTGGATTTTTTTTGGGTATTTCTGGGAATGGTACATGAGAGACTTAAACTTAAATTTTGCTTGGCTTATAAATCGAGTCTTAAAGACTCGATTTTCAAGTAGACGCCACGTGAAAAATATGTCACATCAGACGTGATCAGACCATGGAAACCAAATCTCTAAGGGTCCGTTTGGTTGGAGGAGTGGAAAAGTGAGAGGATGGAAAATTAGTAGAAGGATGGAAAAGTGGGAGGATAGAAAATATTTAGTTTTCTCTCGTGTGTGTTTGGTTGGAGGGATGGAAAAGTGGGAGGGTGGAAAACTTTTTTGTTTGGTTGAAAAGAAAAGTGAGAGGATAGAAAATGTAGTTTATATAAATTGACTATTATACCCTTGTTACATAATAGGTAAAAAATAGATTTATTTGTACTCGTTAAATAATATAAAATTTACTAACAATTATATTTTTCAATGAGAAGTGTTACGTCCACAACATTTTTCGCAATACTTTCACATTAAATTATATGTGGTAAGTTATTACTGATTTTAATTTGAACACATCACTTAAATATTTTTTTTCATCCGTATTAGTTAATAACAACCCACCACTTAAGAATTATTATAAAAATATTGTAGTAGCATTTCTCAATTTCTTATCCTTTATTTTTTTTTTCCCTTATCTTTTTTTTTTTTTTTTTTCATCCGCACGTTCCTTTTCTTATCTTTTTTCCTCTGTTTTTTTCTCCTCCACACCTTTCCCTTGTCTCTATCTTCACTTTTCTTTATTTCTTTTTATCTTCACTTGTCTGGAGCTTTCTCTTATCTTCACTTTTCTTTTTTCTTTTCTTCTCCTTTTCTTCTCTAGCACTTCGTCAGGAGCTCTATCTTCAATCTTCACTTTTCTTTTTTCTTTTCTTCTCTAATCTGAGATAGTCAAGAACTCACACTATCAATAGTCAACAATCATTTAAGTAAAAGATAGGAATAGACATTTTCTTTTTTTCTTTTTCTTTTTTCTTTTTTTTTTGATAGGTAATAGAGAACTATTATTAATGAGTAAAAAAATGGAAGAGTACTTTTAGATAATTAAGATTCAGTAATTTACAAAGAGTCAAAGACACTAAACAAAAGTTTTTTATTCTCTTCCACTAGTAGAAATGTCTTGCAGGCTGAAGTGGCAATAGACCACTACCCAAAACCAAAAATAAGAAAATTTGACATCAGGCTTCCGGCAAAAAGGATACAACCACACGGGCATTATCATCAGAGAAGTCAATTCCTTCTGAAACCTGAAAGCATAATATAATGAGCATATGCAAACTCAACAAAAGGATCTATTATTTACAAGACTGCACTTTGGCTATTATAATGCTAGAACAGCATGATCGCCTCATGTCTTTGAAATTTAAAAAGGTTAATCAGTAATTTTTACAAACAGCACCAGTGTCCCATGGTACAAAAATATGTGCATCATAGCTCCATAACATACATTCTTTCAGTAAGTAAACAACATAGAAGACCAAAATGACCATGTTAATTACAAGTGCAAAATCTGGTGATGCCAACCAAAAGAAACTATTTGGAGTAGAAGATAATGTCAACCTTTACATTTAAATTCTTTTTCCTAGAATGAAGCTATAACTAAAAGTAAAAGGTTACTGTCAGTAATGAAATTTAAGTGCGTACCTTTCCTCGGAAAACTGCCAGAAACGCAGCTCCTTTCTTTAAATTTTCTGGGCACTCGACCGTGTTGAAGTGATTAAGGTCTGTTTTCTTTACCCGACTCTTTCTCCCAAAAGCAGGTTTATTGCCTAGACGAATTGAGTCATAGTAACCTTTCAAAACAGGTTCAAAATCATCTTGGCTTCCTCCTCTTGGCTCTGCACAAACCAAAGCAAAATAAGCACTCTCCATAATCTATATAATTAAAAGTACTGCTAAGAGACAATGAAAAATCAACTCAGGTAAAAATGCCAAGTAAGATGGGCTCAACTTTAACATCAATGCTAAAAAAAAGCACTCAGTGACTTAGCATTGTTCATTACAATTTATAAAAGGAATATTGCTCATTAAAAGATTAACATACACGAGGGTTAAAAGGGGACAGAAGAAGTCTTACCAACAAAAAGGGATTTTTTTGTAGTTAGCTGTGACCATTGACCAGTTTCAGACCAACGATTGCATAGTTTCTCCATCAGCTTATAACTTGGGAAGAACACTAGACAACCTCCTGGAACAATGTTAAAAATCTCCTCTAAAGATTTCCCAAGTGCATCCTTCACAACAAACAATAAATTATACACAAATTAAAGGAGAATACATTATCAGATTAATTAAAATCAATGAGAAAAGGAAGAAATACCTGAAATGCATATGCATCTGCTGTTTTATAACTTGCATTCAGTGGATAATTACCTGGACCAGTGGGTATTATAGCAGACCACACCTGCAGTGACAAGGTTGATAAGCCATAGTAGAATAGCTGTGAACCAAGACAAACCAATGCATACAAGGGAAAAGTAATGCCATTCAAACCTGTGACTCAACATCAACCACATGTGGAGCTTCCAAACAAGTTCCAAACTGAACCCCAAGCTCAGATGAAAAGGTATTCATTGGAGACAAAGTCCTAAATTACCAAAAAACCTAGGTGAGTAATATTGTAGAATGAAAATTTTACTTTGGGACATGGCAACAGAAGAAAAATTGTGGGGAACTTAAAAAACACAACCAATGATCTGTGAACTTCCCTTCAAGTTGCAGCACAGTCTGAGACATCGTATATGTCAATTATTTTGTGAAAGTTAAGAGTGCATGTGTGTACAGCAATAGTTATACTAACTTTATTTTAGAAAATTACTATGATGGCCTATTTTGGGAAGAACATGACCATCCAGGCAGGTCAAGAGAGGTCAATTTTGAACATTATAAAGTCCTTTTGCTAATGGACATGCTTGCCCAGAAAGCTGTGGACACAAGAATATTACAAAGTTGTAAAGAGTCAATTCCTACTTTCTGGTCTAGTAATTAGGATTGAGATCCATTGGTATTGCACCGGATGCAATTAGTTTACAGGGTTAAGATTAAAAGTTGAAAAGTTGACTTTTTCCCTCAGTCCTTCGACCAGAAAACTTTTACTTTTTAACTTTCTTATTCAAGGGCTGAGGGGAAAAGTTACAAACTTAAATTTTAATCTCAGCCCTTGAAACTGGTTGCACCCGGTCACTGGATCTCAATCCAGTAATTAAGGATCACAACTACAACTCTGTTAGCAGTTCAAGTGTGCTTATGCAGTACGCTTACCCAGATGTTAATATGACAGACAAAGAAAGATCAGCAATGTCTCTAAAAACAACAGCTGGATTCAAGCACCACAAACTGAAAGTATGTGTCCAATTGCCAACTTTTCCTGATACAACAATAAAATCAAAAGTAGTGACTGAACTTTAGCTGCAGCAGTAACTTATCTCACAAAAAGAGTCAAGAGAGACAAAAGAATGGTGATCTAAGTTCTTCACGACAATAATAACAGCAAAGTGATTATAAAAATCAATAACCAACAAACCAATATGACATGATTCAAACTTCAGGTAGTGAACCTTCCAGAAAATCTACAAATGATAGCCTTCCACTTACCAGCATCTCTTTTGACACATCGTTGTAAAGCAAGCTGATAATCAAAAATGTGACTCCCATTTCTTGAGAAAAAGTAAGTTAGAGAAGAGAATAACCCTGCATAACATTTTCAAAAAACAGTCAATTGCAATAATTAGTCTTGAATAGCCAATAGATAAGCTCAGGATACAAAAACATGAAAATATGTAGGCTGTACCTTCCAAAGTTATTACTGACATGCCACTTAAACGTGCTACATCCGACTCTAAATCTGTAGCAGCTTTAATTGCCTTAATCAAATAAATAAAGAAGTTTCAGCAGAAAATGAAAAGAACCAAGCCCCAATGAATTAATAAATCTTATACTTGAGATACCTTTGTGGCACATTCTAGCAAGATTGGGAAGCACTGCTGTGAAATATTAGCCTCTTGGAGCTCTCTTAAAGCCTTATCACCGGTCCAACTGAGATATATTTAAAAAGAACAAAAAGAAGTGAACGCTCATGATACTCCTATACTTCCTTTATTATTGGTATAATGGAAGCAGAAACAAAACAATTTATTGCAAATACGATGCACCAAGTATGCTAATATCCCACAAGAGAAATTTAATTAGGATTATAATTTAAGCAGTTCAGTATAAGGCTATAACAAGTAGCTTTTCTGAGAAAAGTAAATTAAAATTAAAAATCATGCTAATGAACAATCATTTCCCGTTGAAAAAGATACAAATGACAAAATTGATTTAGCCATAAGTTGACAAGTATCAGGTGAACCAAGAACAAAATCTTATGATAAACCACCAATAAAGAAAGCAGAGTAAAAACCAAGGAAAATTTTGGTAATTGGTATGCAAATCCAACACATAACTGACCCACATACACCTCATGTGCCGTGTACCTCAGAACACTAATATTATCAAGATTGATAATTTACCCAAAACTATGATGCATTATAAAATTTCTGATATCTTAGAAGCCTGTATCTAAATTAGACACATGATATCTTTCGTTCTTGAAAATGGGATTAAGGAGACCACAACACTTTTCTAATTTTCCAACGAATTTCTGTAGACACCCCATTTTATCAGGGTCTCACAATTTCATAATTAAAAGTGGAATGTCTCTTAAAGAAATCAAGTATGATATAATATTTGGGCCAATAAAATGTTTATATGGAATAGCTCCTCTATGGCTAAACACGTGTCCAAAAAAAGCCAGGCCAATCAATTTAATTTGCAAGACCATTAGCTTCCATTGTGTTTAGGCAGCATCACAAGCATTGTTAAGAAACAAGTCGACTCACCAAGAGATGTGGTGCTGGAAGTCACGTTTCTCTAGTGTACTTTTCCTCCGCTCAATCCAACTTATAAGGTCCTAAACATTAGTGACACTCATTGGACAGTTACATCATAAAGGAATTTTGGACAAAACTACTGTGAGAATAGCATCTAAAACAATTACCTCTGTCATTTCATATAAAGGTTGATAAGTTAGAACATCCACTGTGCAGAGATGCTCTAGTTCCGTCTGCAATTCTTTCAAAAGGTACAACAACTATAAGCAACTCATAAGATCATGCAAAAAAAAAAAAAAAAAGGTATTGATTTCATAACCTACTGTACAAAATGTCTTCTTCAAGATCCACACTGCCAGCGTCTCGAGCAATATCCTCTATGTTGCTGCAAACAATTTATATTAATTTAGAAGTAGAGAAACTGATATGAAAATTTTAAAAAAAATCCAACCTTAATAACTTGTTGAACATGAAATACATTTTCTAAAGAACAAAATAGACATGCATGTATCTGGAGGCAAGCATATAATTCATGCCCTAAACAGGCAGATGTATTGTTTTTACAGATCTCCAAAAGGAGATGCTAATAAACTTGATATTTAAGAACATGCAGAGCATTAATATAAATGCATTGTCTACATTGTGCTTTAGAAAACTCCCTCCACGTGTTGTGACATGGGATTGTAAGGAACATCAAGAATTATATAAAATAGAACTTTTTAGGGAACCCAAAAGTTATGCCAACTGGCAAGATAAAAATCAACAAAATCTATCATGAAATTCATGTATACATATCAGGGAAAAAACTACTTTGCACTCCATGAAGAAAAAGAAACCAATCTATGAATTTGCATATTCTCCCAAAACCAGTGTAGAAAAATGAGATTTAAGAAATTAGAAATTCAACACCTATCAGTCAAAAATCTTATTAATTGTCTAGGTTATACACTGTAAACTTATTGATTTCTTTTATTATTCACATTCTCTCAACAAGGTTCTAAAAAGTTAAAAAGTAATTAAATGAGGTTGTGAAACATACTGGGCTTCATCAAGAATCACAATGGCTTCTTTAATATCTACATCCATCGCTCCTCGAATGACTGGATTAATGACATAGCTGTATGGACAGAAAACCAATTGTGCATCATCTGCCATAGAACGTGCTGCATAATATGAACAACCTAGAGAAAGTAGAAAATTGCTGTTTAGATTTTTTTTTTTTTTTAAAGCAACATGACGTGTTAGAAATAAATTAAATATATATGAAAAAACAAAAATGAACCTTTCACAACTTGTCCAACTCTCACAAGATCTTCTATATCATGAGCCTCATGGCATCCTCCTTTCTGCAGTGATGGATGTCCCTTGACTTTATGTGCATTTCTATTTGCAATAAAGAAATTAGATTGCTATTACTTCCACGTAACATAGCGCCATTAATAAAGAGAGTTAAAATTTAGGGAGCATATACAACTATAGATATAACTCACTTAAATTCTGGGCATCCCACTTCTCGATCCCTCAAAAGCAACTTGCTGGAAGTTTCCAAACACCATTGTCAGCCAGGATATATAAAGGAATTATTCTAATATGTATATTAAAAAAAAAAAAAGTCTTTAGGTCAAAAAGGCACCATTCTTCATCAATATTATCTTTCCCTCGTATATGCTTGTTTGTGCAGTAGTGCTTCCTAGACGCCTGGAAGAAAATTGTGTGTGTGGGGGGGGGGGGGGGGGGGGGGGAGAGAGAGAAAGAGAGAGTCAAAATCAAGAGTATACACAAGAGACATTATTCAAAAAGATTCTTGTTCAAAAAAGCTATTTGCCCCTATGGAATAGAAGAATGCAAATTCTACCCCATATATCCAAAGATAACTAAATAACCATCCAAAAATGCATCTTTCTTGCAAAAAAGAAAGTTGGTTTTGGAATGGTCACTTAACAATAGGAAATAAAGAGAAAAAAATCCCATAAAGTGTTTAAAAGCTTAGAATGTACTCCAGCTTATCCATCCAATTTCAACTATATTGTTAATTACACTTGGCTGCGCTTTGGACAATATAGGAGAGAAGCCAATCAAATGATATTTTGACCTGTAAAAACAAGAAAATTGGACATATCCAAATGATCCTAAATATTTTTTAAAAGCAAAAACAATATTTGTTTAATTGACTAGATTTCAAGTTATACCTTATGTATTAATGTTAAACCACTAAATAACTTTTTATTGGATTAATATTTTGAAAATCCCACCATTGGATTACATGTTCTATTTGTTCATGTCAATTGAATTTACTATAAACAAGAGTTTCACCAAGTGTAACTTGAACCTAACTCTTGTTCAATTAATAGATTCAAAGACCTATTTAGCCAGATGCATGCAAATGTCAAGCATAAGAAATATCCATATAAAATGCTTACAATTGACATAATCATTTAAAAATTTAAA
This sequence comes from Notholithocarpus densiflorus, assembly GCA_030021035.2. Classification (NCBI taxonomy): domain Eukaryota; kingdom Viridiplantae; phylum Streptophyta; class Magnoliopsida; order Fagales; family Fagaceae; genus Notholithocarpus; species Notholithocarpus densiflorus. The sequence continues at coordinate 3,019,129 of JARYZH020000008.1, forward strand.
ATAAAAATAAAAATAAAAAACCCTCCTGATAGGAAAAATGATCCATTTACAAATAATAATACTTCTATTGGAATAACAGAAAGATCATATTCAAGAAAATAGACTAAACACTACAATGAGGGTAGATAATCACACAAATTTCTATCGTACAATGTCTAGGGATTTGAGAAGCATGATAACTCAAACTAATTATCAGATACATATATATGAGAAATGATTCCAAACTGAACATGAACTGGCAAGGAAAAGGTAAACCTACCAAAACAGCCATTGGGACCCGGTAAGCAGTTTTTCGATATTCACGAATTACTTGAGAAATTTGTGAATGTGTCCTCCTTAAATAAACAAAAAACAGTTTGTAACCATTATGGAATTCAACATATGACAATACCAAACCAAAAAAAAAAAAATTGTTATAATACAAATGAATTTGTAAAATCTTCATTCAAACTTCTCAAATACTTCAAGCATTATTTAGTTAAAAAAATTTGAGAAAACAATTTGGACTTCAATTTTTTAGTTTTAATGGCTTGAATACAATATGACAAGCACCAGTTTTACTATCAATAGTGCTTTGAATCCCTTGATTTTAAATTCTCGGATTCAAATGCAACTCAAAGGTAAAGACAAAGATAATTAATGTACATACCCAAATCCTTAAATTTTATGTTTTGACTGAATCATTGATAACGATGACAAGAAGAAATGATTGATGTCAAATTGCAGACAGTTTCAAATTAGAATCTCAAAAGCTATAGAATCAATTTTGCTCCATGAAATTGTAACTGTAACTCTACATGAGAAGATAGGTAATCCCTATCTCAACATCAAAGAACAATATCAAAAATAAAAACATAAAACTAAATAAATAATTGAGCTCAGTCTAACATATGAAAGTACATTTGAAAACTGAAATGCTTCTAGAGGCACAAACTGCAGTATCAGTAAACTAAATAACTACTAGGATTTTATGTGAAGTTTCTAAAACAATCCTCATTACTTTCAAAAGCAAACTATCTAAATAAACAACACAACACAACACAAATAGAAAAATAGAAGCTTCCAACCGCGAACCAATAGAATAAAACTTACGATGCATAATATATGGTGGGTGCTGCCTTTTTCTTTTGATTCTTGTTGTTTGCTGCAGATTGAGTTGGGTCCAAATTTTCCGGCCCCGCATTACCTAATAAAAATCACATTGTCAGTTTCATAGCACATCAAATATTGAAATAGAAACACTGATCAAGGGACTGTTTGCCCCATTTCATAAATTGAACTCCACCATCAAAATTCATCAACCACAAAATCCAATAACCTAAAAGTTAAGAACTAAATTGTCACTCTCTTTAAAACCCTAGCACATTAAGGCTATAACCTTCAAAACCAATCTAGAAAATCGTTGTTGTACCTGAAGGTTCCACTTCTGGAACAAACCCGCCACCGTGAGCGAGTGGGTCGGTGAAAGCCTCGGGATTGGGCTTGGAGTGAGTGAGATTGGCGAACTGGTTCTTCAATTTACAGCTCTGCTGCCAAGCGAGAGTGGAGCAGAGAAGCGAGAGCGATTTTCCGGTACCGGTCGGGGACTCGAGGAGCGCGTGACAGTGGTTCTCTCTCTGGGCTCGATCCAGGGTGGAGATGACCCGACCCATGAACGCGAGCTGCGACCCGTACGGCTGGTACGGGAATTCGACTTGGATGCCTCCGATGTGGTACACATTTTTAGGGCTCTTGATGCTTGGGTCTGGACCTGGAGGAGTTGGAGTTGCAGAGACCATTTCTGTGTGTGTTGTGGTGAGGGTTGGGTTGTGATGATGGGGTTTGTGTATATATATGTGTTTTGGTATTTTGGGGGGTTTTTGGCGGGAATTGGATTTTGTGGGAATTTTGACTGAGCGGGTAGCTTCCTTTCTACACTCTGCTTTGTCACTATTACAATTTACAAACCTCGCAATGGAACGATTTGTGGTACGCCACGTGTCGGAGGTAAAAAGGAAGGTAATTAATTTGTGTAATTTAGGCTTTTTGGTATGTCAAATAAGATGTTCATGATGCAAAGTTTTTGTAAATTTGTATGATTTTACAATTTTACACAACTTGCATGACTTGAAATGATCAAAGTAATTTCAAAGATATCTCAAGCACACACATATATTTATTTCTTCACACACATATATATATATATATGAAATAATGTAATAATCAAAATATGGTTTTAATAGTTTACATGAAGACGTGCTCATGAGAAAAATCATTGTTCATCGAATGAGTTTTCCATTTTTTTTTTCTTAGTTTGTTATGCTTTAAATAACATGGTTAGCTTCTTCTTTAAAAAAATAACATGTTTAGATGAGTTGCATGAATCATTGACATGAAAGTCCAATGAATTTATAGAATACAAATTTAGGTCGAGCAAGATGGGCATCAAACACATTTCATCTTGTAACCTAGCCCCTGATCTTGTATCTAGGGTTCAATATTATGTCTTCCCATATAATTTTACTTTCTTTCTTTCTTTTTGTAATAATGTAACTATGAGTAAAGGTTACACAACTTTTCTTATAATGTAACTAGGAGAAGAAGTATTGTAATTATTTATTTGTTTTGTTGTCATGTAAGGTGAGCGTTTTTATGAAATAAATTGTTGTTTTCAGTTTTGTTTTTGTTTTGTAAATAAATAACTAGTAAATCCAATGCAAAACCCTTGATCTATAATATAAAATTTATTTAATTAAGCCATTACTTTGAGACTCATATTTAGAGCATTCACATCAAGAATGCTAAAAAATATAGCATTTAGCATCTCAAAACACTACTTTATCTATTTTAACACCACACTTTATAATATACCTAGCATCAAAGGTTTTATATTTTTTACCACTTCATTAAAATATAATTTATTTATTCTTTTTTATTCTCTCCATCTCTTCCTCTCTCTTTCTCAGTGTATCTCTCTTCTCCCAAACAAAAACACCCAAGCCACCACTCACAACCACCGCCACCATCAGAAAACCCAAGCCACCACCACCATCAGAAACCCAACCCACTGCCACTGCCCACCAAAACCCAATGCAAAACCTACCGAAATCCACTGAAACCCACTGCAAAACCTAACCCACCGCCACCAGCCGCCACCGCCCACACCCATTACCACAACCACCACCGAAACCCACTGCAAAACCTAACACACTGCCGCTACCCACACTCACTGCCAGTCTACCACCAGCCACCGCTGCCCACACCCACTGCCACAGCCACCACCACCCACAACCTCAACCCCCAACCACCAAAATCACAAACAAAAACAAATCCAAAACCAAAACCAAATCACAAACCCAAAATCAATGCTCCATTTGTTTTGATGTAAAATATTTGTAGGAAAACATTTTCACATTTTACAGTGTTTGTTTTGCAGTAAAATATTTAGTCAAAAGAAAAATATTTTCAGTCAACCAAATCACCTTAGGCAAATTTTTGTAAAATATTTTACACTTAAAATTTTGGTAAAATATTTTACAATTGCTCTCTAACTCTCACCCAACACTCTCACGTAATCTTTACCTCTCACGTTACCTCTCCCTCTCAGATTTCTCTCACATCCCAACCCGATATTTCTCTCACCCACTGATCGACGCCACCCACCAGCGTTGCCACCCATCGGCTAGGGCCACCCACCGACCGACGCACCCACCCGCGACACCACCCACTGACCGACTCCACACTCCCCTCCCTCATCTTGTCTCTCTCACGAAGTCCATCGGGATTTGATTGCTAAGTAACGGCTTGGGTTTTTGGTGGTTGCTTTGATCTTATTGGTGGCTGTTTCGATCTTGCCGCTAGATTTGCTGGGTTGTTGGATTTTTAGATTAGATTCTTTGTTCGTGAGTTTTCTTTTCAGGTTTTTGATTTGATTTTATGGGTGTCTTTGCCTTTCCGATATGGATTTTTGAGTTGTTGGTGGTTGTTTTTTGAGTGGTTGGTGGTTGTTCTTTTTGGTAGTTGGTGGTGGTTTTTTGAATCTTTGGTGGTGGCTGGTGGTGGTTTCGATGGCTATTTTTTGAATGGTTGGTGGTGATTCTGGTGGCTCTTGGGTATTTGGGTAGATGATGGTGGCTGATGGAATAGGATTACAATTGGTATATTATTGCAATGATTGGTGGTGGCTGGGTATGTGGTGGCTAATTTATATTTGCAATTTTTAAGGTCACAACACTTGCCAAATATTTTCAAATGTTTTACATTAACATATTTTACAAGTAAAATATTTTACATTTGAAAATATTTTACATTGAAACAAACGGAGAGCAAATCACAAACTCAAACCCACTTTGAAATCAAACACAAAACCAAACTAAAAATCCCTTATCTTCAAACCTTAACAACAAAACCCAAATTAAAAAAGAAAAAAAGAAAAAATAAAAATCTCATTTTTTCAATTCCCAAACCCACTGATCAAACAAATAAGGAGCCAAAAAAAAAAAGGAAAATAGAAAGAGCTTGAGAGAAGAGAGAGTTCAGCCTTGAGATTCCCATCGTGAAGGTGGTGGCGAGTGGTGGCGTGCTTGTGGAGATTGTCCATGGAAGTTCAACCTTGGAAGGGAGGAGCTTAAGTTGTGAAATAGAGAGAAATAGAAGACACAGGAAAGGGAGAAGAGAGAAGTGAAAAGTGAGAGAGGAGAGAGAGAAGAAAGCAAAGGAAAAGAGAAAGAGAAAAAGAGACCGTTGGAATAAAAAAATAATTTTTAGTTTATCATTATAGCATTCTCATCAAAGGTTGTAAATGCTCTAATATGCTATTTTTATAACTCCAAGCACAAAAAACGTGCTCCATTAAAGAAGGCAAATGCTAAATTTTTTGACACCCAACTACAATGCGCTGCTCTCTATAGCAGCGCACTATAGCTGAGTGTCCAACCCAAATATTATATTTTAATTCCCACACGTGCCCTCTCTCTCATTCTCTCTTTCTCACACGCGTTTTCATCTCTCTCTCTTCTGGTTCTCCCTCAACCCACGCCTCATCAGTCATCATGCTACCTTTTTTTTTTTTTTTCTGTTGGTTCTCCCTCAACCCAAGCTCTTATCTTCTCTCTATGGCCGATCCCAAAAACCAAAGCTTGAGTCGGCGTTCAGATCAAGTTGAGTCGGCATTCTTGAGTTAGCGTGGTCGGTGTTCTTAGCTGGGGTTGAGACCAGAGAAGCTAGGCCACTGGGGTGGTGGTCATTAGAGAGGCTAGGGTGGGTTTTGGCTACGGTTTTGTGGTGGGTTTAGATCGGGTTTTGTGGTGGATTTTGGGTGGTAGCTTGGGTTTCGATTTTACAGTGAGTAGTGGCTTGGTGGCGGATGCTGTTGTGGTTTTGGGCTTGTGATTATGGTGGCAGTGATTGTTGTGGTTGTGGTTGTGGTAGTGGTGGCTAGTGGCAGTGGGTATGGGTGTGGGTTTGAGTTTGATTTGATTTTGAGTCTTGATTTGGTTTTGGGATTGTGTTTTGGTTTTGGTTTTGGTTTTTTTTTTTTTTTTTTTTTGGTGGTTGGGGGCTGAGGTTGTGGCTGGTGGTGGCAGTGGGTGTTGGCAGTGGCACTGGGTTTGTTGGTAGTGGAAGAGATGAGATTGAGAATAAAAAATAATTAAAAAAAAATTTAATGAAGTGGTAAAAAATATAAAATCTTTGATGTTAGATGTATTGTAAAATGAGTTGTTAAAATTGATAAAGTAGGTTGTACACACAATTTTCGTAAAAGATAGATCACACGGTCACGAAATAGTGTAACGAATAATTAATTTATATTGATTTGTATATATGTGAGTACAATCATCTGTATGACTCTTTACAATGAAAGAATACAATAAACTTCTCTGATTCGATCTCCAAAAAACTTTACGATCTAAAGGGTTATGAAGTTTGATCTTGAATTGTATTTTGATGTCTCCAAGTTGGATGTGTGATTGGATGTATTTGAGTTCTGATTTGAAGTTGAGTGCTGTTGGCCTGATCTCGATTTAAATTGAAGGAAAATCCCTACTTTGAATTGAAGAAGTAGGAATGAGCTTGATTTTTGAGGGAGCAAGGGTGCTCTTTTGGACTTAGAGATGACTCTCTATTTTGACAGAATGTCAGTAGGGTTTTTCTCTCTAAATTTCTGTCTTCTTGTTCTCATATGAGAAGCCTCTATTTATAGGCAACTCAATAGCATTTGATTTGGAATTTTCTCTCAGCATTTATTGAGAGTTAATTATGAATTTAATTTGGTCTTCTATTTAATAAGAGCTTTCCATCTGAGTCTTTTCTTCTGACGTTGCCACATGGCTTTCTTCATTTGATGTTGTCACGTGGCTTGATTTCATTTGCCGATCATCCATGTCATCAATTGGAGATTAATTTGATCACAAATATTTGATCATGAACAATTGGACAGATGTGAATGTATCATAAAATTTTGATGTCTACATAGGCTTTTGAGATGCTAAATGTTAAATTTTTTGAAATATTTGATGATAATACTCTTATCGCTACAGTAAGTTGTTATAGATAATGGCACACTGTAGCTGAGTGTCAAAATTTTTGGCATTTGAGAAATTTGATGTAGTGGGTATTTTTGTGTGTTGGATGTTAAATTTAGCTTTTTAACATTCTTAATGTGAATGTTCTTAACCCATTAGGTGGTGATTCTCACGTTTTACGAGGAACATACAATAATAATGAAAAACACAAGTCTAATCATGAAGTTTGTGTTATTGTGAACTATAAAAGCGTTTGCCTAAGCATCCTCATTAAGGATGCTAAAAGGGGTATATGCTAAATTTTAGCATCAAAACACCAAAAAAGCATCTCCATCAAAACTTTCAAATTGTAAAATTTTTGGCATACTTGCACAGTGAGCTTGTATTAATATAAGCTCACTGTAGCCTGAATTGTAAAAAAAAAAATAGTTTTTTATTCTCATGTTGGTGAGGTGGTTGGCTGGTTGTTTGTGTTAAGTTGTTTTATTATTATTTTAATGAGTAGTTTATATTATTTAAATGAAATGGTAAAAAATATAGAAGTTTTGATGTTTGATGTATTTTAAAGTGGGATGGTATAATAAATAAAGTAGATTTTTGAAGTGTTAAATGCTAAAAATTTTAGCATTCTTGATAAGGATGCTCTAATGCTCTCATAATGCTATTCAATTAAAGTTGAATGTGAGAGTTATGGGTGGCGTGGTTAACAACCCTGCCCGCAAATTTTGCGGTCAAAGTATAAGGTATCTATGTTATATGAGAAATTGGAAGAAAGCCAAAACTCATTAAATTATTGAAGTTCTAATACATTAGTTCCTAATACCTTAGAACCTAACAAATAATTTAAGAATAATGCACTGTTTAATAGATACAAAATTATGTTTTTTTATTTATTAGTTTGAGTATTATTAGAAATTTAATGGTGTTGGGAAATTTAGACCCCGGTTGATAGAATTAACAAGTTTTAAACCCAAGTTGTTAATTAGATTTATTATGAACAAAACTTGTTAAAACAAACAAACATCAATATCATGTCACAAATAAATGCAGCGGAAAAGTAAATAAGACAAGATATGATGACCCAAGAAAACCAATGAAACCAACCAGTTTCACAGTAAAAAACCTGGGGGGAAACCTTCCCGAAAAGCAATCCACTATAATGAAAAGAAGTTTCAGATCTAGTACAAAATCTTTGTCCCTAGACTCTACAATCCCCGTAGATGAACTCACAGCAGAAACCTTCTACCGCTTCAGAACCTCTAAACTCTTCAATATATGAACGCCACCCTTTGATGCACGAATCCCAGTACATGACTAACCAATTGCGCGAATCCCAGTACGCGACTTCAATCACCAACTAGAAGAAGATCGTTGGCTACAAAATTCTTCACTTCATCACCAATGAAGATCAAAAAGCACTTGGTTACAAAACCCTAAGGCGCAAAGACGCAGTAGCTTCTTTCAGAGAGAATAAGACTTCGGTTACCTTTTGCATATGTTCTCCTTGTATTCTCTTATGTGACGGCCTCTAAAATAAGCCTTATATAGGTCTAGGGTTGTGAGAAAAGAAACCCTACACATACATGTCATCATGGGCCAAAAATCAGATCTGAAAATTTGAATTTCGTAAGGCTCAGTAATTCTCGATCGATCGAGAAGGTGTCGAGCAGGTGTCGAGGATTAAAATATCAGACACAAGAGATGAGGCTCGATCGATCCATCAGGTGTCGAGAAGCTATTGAGGGGACAAAAACTTTCTCGATCGATCGACCAGCTATCGAGAAGGTGTCGAGATTGCGATAAGAAACACCTTTAGAGGCTCGATAGATAGCCTAGCTGTCGAGAGGTGTCGAGCAGCTATCGAGCTTTAAAAACTCAGTACTTCTTCACTTGTTTCTTGGACAGACTTGATGACTTCAACACTTGATCTTGAAACATGGTTTCTTGAAGTATTTAAACACATCCTAGATCTACCCAAATACAAGTAAAGTGCGTTTTGTAAAAGGATAAGCCAATTACATAAAATAGTGACATATGTTCCTAGCATGTGAAACACATATGTCCTAACAATCTCCCCCTTTGGCAATCCGTGACAAAACCACAACAAACAAATGAAGTATGAGAGAAGCCATAAATCACTCAACTCATAATCAATTGTTGAATATAATAAAATCTACCCTAACACAAACTCTTGAAAAACTTTGCAAGAAGAGAGTTCATGGCATGGAAGACTTTGGCAACCTGTATTTCTGAAACACTTTAAACAAAATTTATCAAGGCATCTTAGTGTGAAACAGAAATAATAGATTGCATACAAGTAAAGAAACATGTGTATAAAGAAAGAAAAGAAACAACACATGTAGAGGTAGGTGAAAGAAACATACATCAACATATAAAGAAGATAAGTAGAATGTATGTCAAAAATGGTCACAAGACCCAAGGTACAAGAAGAAGGAGGTAAGCACTCCCCCTAACAAGATGAAACACAACTCCCTCTTACAAAGACATGTATTTCTCCCCCTAACATGTAGAATTTTAAAAAGAAACCACATATTCTCCACAAGTTCTCCGCCTTTTTGTCATGATTGACAAAGGATACAAGAATCTAGAAAGCTTCACTCGAGAAACATAAAGATCATCAAGGATGATCAAGGGGTACAAAAAAATCCTTATAAATGCATGAATGTAATGAAACAAGATGCTATAGATAACAAGATAAAAGAAAGATGCAAAATATGTGAAAAACAAATCTCTTAACAAGAAAAAAGTTAAGCACATAGATCCCAAAAACACACACATACACACACACACACACACACACACACACACACACTAAACAAGTCTAACCAATTTATATTTCAAAAACAAGTCAAGACAGTTTAGTGAGCATACATTAACACATGTAAAACCTTGTGATGGCCAAATCACATTGTACCTGCACATGTATCAAGAGTAGCAAAGAATATTGCGTGTTGTGTGTGAAAAACATCGCAAGATTGCATAAGTGTATACATGTTATGATGATTTGAGATATGAGAAAATCACTTTAACTCACACACAATCATAACTGTTTGATGGGGATTATCACATTTGAGGTACATCCTATAACTCCCACATCTCCTAGAAAACACGCTTGCAATCATATTTAAAAGCATTTTTTATCTTTTTGCTTTTGATTTTTCTTTGCATATTTTTCTTTTAAGCATATCATGCATGGGCATATAAGAGAGAGAAAAGAAAATACCCAATGATGGTAAGCATTTGACATTCCAATTTTGCTACGCCGAAGCACACAAATGTCATTGACACTGCACTTTTGCTATGCCGAAGCCTACAAGTGTCATATTATGATTGGCGGGCAACATTGGTGAGATGGTTATTTATGCCTTTCTCTTAGGATTTTCTAATCCTTCCCGTCAAAAAGAGTGATACGAGTGTTAAGTGTAAAAGACAACTTAATCTTACTCATCACAAACAAGAGCTACAAAGCTCATTTGCTTAGTTGTGTAGAGAGATGCTCATCTAAGCTACAAGAGATACAAAGTTTAGAAAATTTTGTTTCAATGGCCATCCAAGGTACACAAATACCAATGTACACAAAACACACTGTTTTTGTATTTTTCTGATTTTTTTTTTCATTTTGAAAACAAAACAAAATTAAAAAAACTAAACAACCAGACAAAAACAGACAACCAACATGAAAGCATGAAAGAAAGATGCTTATGCATGAAGGCATGATAGAAAAATGCAGATGCATGAAAGCATGATTCCAAAAGCAGATAAGAAATCAAGTAAAGAGAGTCATACTTTAGATAGAAAGAATTAAACCATAGGACAAACAAAAAAGACAATTAAGTCTTAGACTCCTTTCTCACCCACACAGCACGAGTCTTTGGCCGTGAAGATGAAAAGATATGTGTTCTAGTATGTCTATTAAAGGACATAGAAGAATTAGAATTCTCCTGAAATTGAGTTAAAAAGCTCAAAACTTTTAATAACTCTCCAAACAAAGGTGTAAGTCCTTGAGAGGAAACCTATGACTGTTTGGACAATTGCTTATGAGGATACAACTTAAAGCAATTAGGACGAATGTGTCCAGAAACACTACAATGGTGACAAACATGAGTAGTTTTCGAAATACTATGCTTCCTAGAAGAAGGTCTAACCTTAGAGGTTGACAGAGACCTCAACTTAGGACAATTTGGCCTAATATGACCAACAATATGACAATGATGACAAATGGGGACAAATTCAGATTTATCATTCAACCTAGAAGCAGTTTTAGACATAGGTTTAGAAACATCAGATTGTTTACCTTTGTCTATCCTAGCAATATTAGCCTTCAACTCTTCATTATTCCTTTTAAATGGAGGAATGTAAACATCTTTTTCTTTTGAGTTAGGCTCAACAACAAGTTTGGCACTAGTTAATTTTTCAACTTCAGTTTTAAATTCAACTAGTTGCTCTTCCAAACTCTTAATTTTGTCCTCCTGAGATGAAATTTGATTTTTAAAATTCTTATTCAAATTATTGGCTACATCCAATTTAGCAATCAAATCATCTTTTTCAAGATTGACCTTTTTAAATTTAGCTTTTAATTTTGTAGAACATTCAAGAGATTTCATACAAATATTATAAAGCTTGCAATAGGCATCTTGAATATCATCATCATCATTCAACACAGGAACATGCAAATCAAAGCAATCAAGAGCTTCCATGACAACAGGGGTCAAGGATCACACTCAGGAAATTAATCTAATCAGAGTGTACCCGCTCTGATACCACTTGTTGGGAAATTTAGACCCCGGTTGATAGAATTAACAAGTTTTAAACTCAAGTTGTTAATTAGATTTATTATGAACAAAACTTGTTAAAACAAACAAACATCAATATCGTGTCACAAATAAATGCAGCGAAAAAGTAAATAAGACAAGATATGATGACCCAGGAAAACCAATGAAACCAACTAGTTTCACAGTAAAAAACCTGGGGGGAAACCTTCCCAAAAAGCAATCCACTATAATGAAAAGAAGTTTCAGATCTAGTACAAAACCTTTGTCCCTAGACTCTACAATCCCTGTAGATGAACTCACAGCAGAAACCTTCTACCGCTTCAAAACCTCTGAACTCTTCAATATATGAACGCCACCCTTTGATGCACGAATCCTAGTACGTGACTAACCAATTACGCGAATCCCAGTACGCGACTTCAATCACCAACTAGAAGAAGATTGTTGGCTACAAAGTTCTTCACTTCATCAACAATAAAGATCAAAAAGCACTTGGTTACAAAACCCTAAGGCGCAAAGACGCAGTAGCTTCTTTCAGAGAGAATAAGACTTCGGTCACCTTTTGCATATGTTCTCCTTGTATTCTCTTATGTGACGGTCTCTAAAATAAGTCTTATATAGGTCTAGGGTTGTGAGAAAAGAAACCCTACACATACATGTCATCATGGGCCAAAAATCAGATCTGGAAATCTGAATTTCGTAAGGCTCAGTAATTCTCGATCGATCGAGGAGGTGTCAAGGATTAAAACATCAGACACAAGAGATGAGGCTCGATCGATCTACCAGGTGTCGAGAAGCTATCGAGGGGACAGAAACTTTCTCGATCGGCTGACCAGCTATCGAGAAGGTGTCGAGATTGTGATAAGAAACACCTTAAGAGGCTCGATAGATAGCTTAGCTGTCGAGAGGTGTCGAGAAGCTATCGAGCTTTAAAAACTCAGCACTTCTTCACTTGTTTCTTAGACAGACTTGATGACTTCAACACTTGATCTTGAAACATGGTTTCTTGAAGTATTTAAACGCATCCTAGATCTACCCAAATACAAGTAAAGTGCGTTTTGTCAAAGGATAAGCCAATTACATAAAATAGTGACATATGTTCCTAGCATGTGAAACACATATGTCCTAACAAATGGTTTTTGGTTGAATGTGATGACAAGGTTAGTGATTGTTTGGGTTGCTGTGGGGGAATAGAAAGAGGCTTAGATCTGTGAAAGTCAAAGACCAAAGCTTAGCCAACAAATCAGACTTGTACACTTAGCTTGATCATAGTAAGTAAACTATGTTTAAATACCTATAAAACTCTATACTTGTAATGTTTGTGATTGGTTTTGTGGTGGGTTCTTGTGTTGGAGCAAGTGGGTGGCTTGCATGGTGTTGTAAGGTGGTTTAAATTCATTTCAGTACTTTAATTGATTTCAATAAACTAAAAGTAAAAGGTTACTGTCAGTAATGAAATTTAAGTGCGTACCTTTCCTCGGAAAACTGCCAGAAACGCAGCTCCTTTCTTTAAATTTTCTGGGCACTCGACCGTGTTGAAGTGATTAAGGTCTGTTTTCTTTACCCGACTCTTTCTCCCAAAAGCAGGTTTATTGCCTAGACGAATTGAGTCATAGTAACCTTTCAAAACAGGTTCAAAATCATCTTGGCTTCCTCCTCTTGGCTCTGCACAAACCAAAGCAAAATAAGCACTCTCCATAATCTATATAATTAAAAGTACTGCTAAGAGACAATGAAAAATCAACTCAGGTAAAAATGCCAAGTAAGATGGGCTCAACTTTAACATCAATGCTAAAAAAAAGCACTCAGTGACTTAGCATTGTTCATTACAATTTATAAAAGGAATATTGCTCATTAAAAGATTAACATACACGAGGGTTAAAAGGGGACAGAAGAAGTCTTACCAACAAAAAGGGATTTTTTTGTAGTTAGCTGTGACCATTGACCAGTTTCAGACCAACGATTGCATAGTTTCTCCATCAGCTTATAACTTGGGAAGAACACTAGACAACCTCCTGGAACAATGTTAAAAATCTCCTCTAAAGATTTCCCAAGTGCATCCTTCACAACAAACAATAAATTATACACAAATTAAAGGAGAATACATTATCAGATTAATTAAAATCAATGAGAAAAGGAAGAAATACCTGAAATGCATATGCATCTGCTGTTTTATAACTTGCATTCAGTGGATAATTACCTGGACCAGTGGGTATTATAGCAGACCACACCTGCAGTGACAAGGTTGATAAGCCATAGTAGAATAGCTGTGAACCAAGACAAACCAATGCATACAAGGGAAAAGTAATGCCATTCAAACCTGTGACTCAACATCAACCACATGTGGAGCTTCCAAACAAGTTCCAAACTGAACCCCAAGCTCAGATGAAAAGGTATTCATTGGAGACAAAGTCCTAAATTACCAAAAAACCTAGGTGAGTAATATTGTAGAATGAAAATTTTACTTTGGGACATGGCAACAGAAGAAAAATTGTGGGGAACTTAAAAAACACAACCAATGATCTGTGAACTTCCCTTCAAGTTGCAGCACAGTCTGAGACATCGTATATGTCAATTATTTTGTGAAAGTTAAGAGTGCATGTGTGTACAGCAATAGTTATACTAACTTTATTTTAGAAAATTACTATGATGGCCTATTTTGGGAAGAACATGACCATCCAGGCAGGTCAAGAGAGGTCAATTTTGAACATTATAAAGTCCTTTTGCTAATGGACATGCTTGCCCAGAAAGCTGTGGACACAAGAATATTACAAAGTTGTAAAGAGTCAATTCCTACTTTCTGGTCTAGTAATTAGGATTGAGATCCATTGGTATTGCACCGGATGCAATTAGTTTACAGGGTTAAGATTAAAAGTTGAAAAGTTGACTTTTTCCCTCAGTCCTTCGACCAGAAAACTTTTACTTTTTAACTTTCTTATTCAAGGGCTGAGGGGAAAAGTTACAAACTTAAATTTTAATCTCAGCCCTTGAAACTGGTTGCACCCGGTCACTGGATCTCAATCCAGTAATTAAGGATCACAACTACAACTCTGTTAGCAGTTCAAGTGTGCTTATGCAGTACGCTTACCCAGATGTTAATATGACAGACAAAGAAAGATCAGCAATGTCTCTAAAAACAACAGCTGGATTCAAGCACCACAAACTGAAAGTATGTGTCCAATTGCCAACTTTTCCTGATACAACAATAAAATCAAAAGTAGTGACTGAACTTTAGCTGCAGCAGTAACTTATCTCACAAAAAGAGTCAAGAGAGACAAAAGAATGGTGATCTAAGTTCTTCACGACAATAAATGGACCTTGTTGATTAGATGTGATGAATAGTACTTTAATTGATTTCAATACTTGTAAACACTTTATACTTGTGATGTTTGTGATTGGTTTTGTGGTGGGTTGTTGTGTTGGGCAAGCGGGTGGCTTGCATGGTGTTATAAGGTGGTTTAAATTCATATTGGGAGTGTTTTTAGTTTTTTGCAAATGTGAATGGAACTTGTTAATTAGATGCGATGAATATTACTCTAATAGAATTCAATACTTGTAAACATTCTATACTTGTGATGTTTGTGATTGGTTTTGTGATGGGTTGTTGTGTTGGAGCAAGTGGGTGGCTTGCATGGTGTTATAAGGTGATTTAAATTCATATTGGGAATGTTTTTAATTTCTTGCAAACGTGAATGGACCTTGTTAAATAGATGTGATAAATAGTACTTTAATTGATTTTAATACTTGTAAACACTCTATACTTATGATGTTTGTGATTGGTTTTGTGCTGTGTTGTTTTGTTGGAGCAAGCGGGTGGCTTGCATGGTATTATAAGGTGGTTTAAATTCATATTGGGAGTGTCTTTAGTTTCTTGCAAATGTGAATAGACATGTGCATTCATGAATGAGATAGAACTTTATCTAAGTACCTTATAGACTTAGATGTTAGAATAAATTATGCATGAGTTGTCCTTATTTTACTAAAGTAGCATTCACCTTGCAATTGTAGTCAAACATGGATAAAAGTTAGATGACAATGGGTAAGACACCTGATGACAGATTAAGTCGTCCATATATTGAAGGGGTCAATGCATTTATTAATTTTGTAAGAGCGGTTATGGACTTGAGTGGTAATATTCCGTGCCTGTGTATTCACTGTGTGAATTGCTATCGACAATCTCCTTATACTGTGCGTATCCATTTGCTTCATCGTGGGATTATGCAATCTTACATTAATTGGTATAATCATGGAGAACCTTATGTATTGAACGATAACATTCATGATAATGAAATGTCAGATGGTGATCATATGGATGGTATCGATGCCTTGATAGGTGACAGAATTAGAGGGGAACCAAGAAATGCAACCGAAGATGAGGAAGTTCGTAATTTTGACAAACTTGAGAAAGATGCAAAGCGTGAGTTGTATCTGGGTTGCACTGATTATAGTATCTTGAAGTTTGTTATTTAGATGTTGAATGTAAAGGTAATGACCAACTTGAGTAATAAGAGACTTGATATGATGCTAGAATTGCTGACAAAGGTTTTACCGAAAGGTAACTTGGTTCCAAGGTCAACTTATGAAGCAAAGAAGAAATTACGTGACTTGGGCATGTCATACGAGCATATAGATGCATGCAAAAATGATTGTGCACTATTTTAGAAGGAAAATGAAAACCTTGATAAATGTTCGGTGTGTGAGGTGCCTAGGTACAAGGATACACGTGCCCAAGGTAAGAAGATTCCTCATAAGGTATTGCATTACTTCCCGTTGACACCGAGACTGAGGAAATTGTACATGTCAGGCTAAAGAGCTAAGGACATGAGATGGTATATAGACTGTTGGTTTTTAGACCCCTTGAAACCACAATTGGATTAACCTAGGTAATTAGCCAAGTTGTTACTTAGTCAAATTATACAAATCTAGGTTAACACAATCAAACAATCATATCAAGTAAAGCAGCAGAAAGATAAATAACACACGATATGATCACCCAGGAAACCAAACGGTAAAAACCTAGGGAGGATTTAACCTAGCTATCCTCAAGGTAAACCTGAATCCACTATCTTGAAAGAATCGAAGTTCATACAATAAGACCTACAAACTCCCCGTTTGACTTCGTATTGCTACCCACCAGTAGAACTTACTGACACGACCACGTGCAAGCTCCGAGACCACGGACTCCTTCTTTCTTGGATTCACCACCAAATACAAGCACCTACACTTGTTTTTCTTTAGGCTTCAATGGCAGCAACTGAGTTGATCATCAAGGTGTAGATAACATCTTCTCCTTGAAAACCCTAAGCTTTGTGTAAAGGAAAGCTCCTCTAGATCTCACAAGAGATTTACACAAAACAGCAATATGAGCAACAATACAACTCTCAAGCAACCAAGACTTTAGAGAGGTTTGGGTACAAAAACCCTAAAAACAAAAGAGGCACAAGAGGCACTCTAATCTCTCTAAAACAGCCACTTAAAAACGTGCTTAGGGTTTCCTTTATATACTGGGAGAAGTAGATCTGAAACCCTAATCCTTAATGGGCTTGGGCTGAGTTGGAAATTCTGCAGAAAAAACAATCTGCACGACTTTCGGTCAATCGAGTCTAATTCTTGATCGATCGAGCCAGGAAAATTTACACAGTAAATCCTGCAGAACACTCGATTCCAACTTTACATATAAACACACTTTGAGCAAGTCTAAAACAAAGACTAAACAACCTGTTTTGATCATGGTTTGCCAACAATACACATTAGAGTTCTAAATACATTAGTTCCTAACTCTTTAGAATCTAACAAACTCCCCCTTTGGCAATCCGTGACAAAACACAACTAAAAGCTCAAAGTTTACAAAGAAAAGCCCTTCACAAAAAAATGCTCAATATAAAAAATTCAATCCTAACTACTATCCATCAGTTGCAAGTGTAGACAGTAGCTCAATTGAATCAACATGTATATTTCCTGAAACACTAAACAAAATGCATAAACGCATGTGTGACAGAAAAACAGTAAATCAACAAATATGCAAACTAACTCTCCCCCTAAGTTAGATACATCAAAAACAATGTTAACTCCCCCTACAATGTTAACTCAACAAAAATACATCAAGAGCTAAAAAGGTAAATACACAATGAAGCACTTAGATACAATCTAATAGTTTCACAAGCTCCAAAAACAAAAAACAACACTCCCCCTGAAAACAAAAACTCCAAAAGAAGTACACCCAAAAGTACTTCCCCTTTTTGTGACGGAATGCCAAAGGGCAATCAAAGTCCATCATCAAAAGGAGGTGGCGGGGAGGATCGTCGAAACTGTGCCAACTTTGTGCGCAAGGTACGAATCTCATCGAGCATGTCCACCAAAATCTGTCCATGAGCCGCCTGAACGGTCAAGACATGATCCAACATACGTCGAATGTCTGAATCATCCGAAGTAGTCGGTGGAGGAACATCAGCATCAGCAGCAACAGCACTAGACGCCTCAGCAGTATCAGCACTTGTAGTAGAGGGAGGAGGGGGGACAACACCAGATGACATACCTCTAGGACGAGTAGAGCCAACTCTTAAGTGAGCAGCCCTTTGCCTAAGAAAAGTGGCACCTATAGGAGCAACAACATGCACAGGCTCACCAGCAAGGAAACCATCTAAACCAAGAAACAACAAAATCCTATGAATGAAAATAGGATGAATAAGAGCATGAGCGACAGCAGAACTCCTATGAACTTCATTCAAAGAACGAAGAAACAGATGAGGAAAACTGATAGGAGCATCAGTAACAAGAGCGTAAAGAAAAGTACATCGCTCAAGAGGGATGGTGTGGAGATGAGAAATAGGCCACAAAGAATGACACGCTATCCTAAAGAAAAGATAGGTAGTCTCAGTGAGCTCAGCAGAAGTGATTTGAGGATCAGAACCCCACCGGATAGAGGATCCAGTGATGTAAGACATGATGTCATCCAAGGAAGGAGACTCATCATAGGGATAAACAGGATGCTAAACCACAGGCACCCCAAGAGCATCAGCCATTACATCAGGGGTAATGGTGAACTCTACACCTCGTATCCAACTCTTGACTAAAGTGTTGGAATCATAGATGTGGACAGAGAGATTTGAGTAAAACTCTCTAATCAGGGCAGTCGAGGGTGGATGATCTACCTCCAACAAGGATAGCCAGCCCCTACTCTCAAAGTGTGCCCTAATGGCAAGATCAATCTCATCTAACACAACAGAACGCTCAACCCAAATTTTTCTCTTACAATTCAGCATCTCATAAACCTCTCTATTTTTCTCATTGGGAAACAACCGACGCCAGGAAGGAGACTCAGAAGAAGTGGAGGGTGTCCTATGGGCTCTAGTCTTCCTAGGCATGGTGCTAGGGTAAGAACAAGAACACACAGCCAAAACAAAGAGAAAAACCAAAGGTAGACTGCAAGTTAGCACAAAAAAAATAATAGAACAAAAATATATGATG
The DNA here is from genome assembly GCA_030021035.2 of Notholithocarpus densiflorus. Lineage (NCBI taxonomy): Eukaryota > Viridiplantae > Streptophyta > Magnoliopsida > Fagales > Fagaceae > Notholithocarpus > Notholithocarpus densiflorus. Next base: position 3,037,889 of record JARYZH020000008.1, read on the forward strand.
CATGAACAGTTAAATGTCATGATGCATGCACTAATGCAATGAAACTAAGTTCAATTTAAGTTCAAATTCACAAAATTGGCTTGAGCATAGAGTTACTAACAAAAACCCCAAAATTTTGAAAAACCACTTGTTCAATTTTTAATAAATTGACCAATTGATCATCACACAAGATAAAATACAGAATATAATGATCAATTACATCAATCCAACAAGCCAATTTCATCAATTAAACCAAATTTGAACAAAATCCCCAATTCGGATACAAATAAGCCCTAAAATTTTAATTTTCCACAAATCCCCAAATTGATCAAATTATTCAATATAGATCATGAATACAGCATTGTAGCAAAAAAACCCATTGATCAATTTCAGAAAATTTGGCTTGAATCATCAGAAACCCCAATAATGCATAGGTTCAAATTTTCAATAAAAATGCATGAAAAAATGCATGAAACTTGAAAATAAATGCAAAAGGAAGGGTATTAAGGTCTTACCGGCTTTGGGAGAGGAAAACCTTGCAAAAAGAACGGAGGAAAACGACAAAAAATTTCTGTGGAGCCTTGCCGAGTTGGAGAGAGAAAGAAAAGTTTGAAAAAGTTTTGAAAAAGATGAGTTGAACAAGTAAAAAACAAAATTTTATAAACCTTATTCATGACTTTCGATTGATCGAAATTTTAGGTTCGATCGATCGAAACAAGCAGAGGCTCACCTAAATTTCTAATCGCAATTTCGATTGATCGAAAAACATCCTCGATCGATCGAAATTCTGGAAAAAACAAAATTTTTAAAAAAACAAAGCAGATTTGCAAGAAACTCCTCAAAGCATTGAATTTTATAAGTAAAATGCATGAATATGAGATGAAATGCTCTTCCAAAACTCAAGTTTTAAACCCAGTTTTCCCAAAATTAAGATTTTCAAACATTCTCCCTTTAAGTTCACAAGCAACAATTATGTTTTGCCTAAAACGCAAGGTATTTTCCAACTTGGTTGGTCAAACCAAAAACACACACAATAACATGTACAAAGTTTAGCAAAGAGTAACTTGTGTAGTGTGTGCAACTAGCAAAAGCTTGAGATACAGGTGAGGTGATATGTGAATAGCAATCAATCACAAAGTCTACACAATTCATCACATAGAATTTTAAAAGAGACTATCACCTAAAGAGTTACATCATATAACTCTCACATCTCCTAGAACATAAGCTTGCAATCATGTAAGTTTCTTGAATTTTGCCTCATAATATACACACCAATTTTAATTTATTCAGAAACTTATTAAAAAGCCAGGATAATGTACACACCAATTTTAATTATGTGATTTGGCATCAAGCCTAATAGTACACACCAATTTTAAGCATTAAGCAATTAAACCGAGGCTACACCTTATGTTCTTTTTGTGCATGTGCTACACTTTCTCGAGCACAAAATCTTACGATATGCACTAAGGTGTTCATGATTGGCTAGTGAACAGTGGTGAGATGGTTATTTATGCCTTTCTCAAAAGGATCAAGTCCGACAGTCAAATAACATGTGACTTCAAGATTAAGACAAAGTGATAATCACCATAAACATCTTTCCCACACAACATGCACTACAAAGTTTCAACTAGTCAAGTGCAATAAATAAGCTCATCAAAGCTAAACAAGGTACAAAAGACATGTTATGTGAAAATAAATTGACCAACCTTCTTTTCAATAACCAAGAGAGTAGTGCAAAAACACAATTTGCTTCATTTTCCTTCCTCCTTTTTTTATTTTTTATTTTATATAAAAAAAACACCTAGAATGAAATGCATGAATGTTATGCAATGCAAATCCTAGAAACAAAAGAAAAAAAAAAAAAACCAAAGAACAATGGTCACAAAGGTAGAGTAACGAAGCACAAGGACCAAGAAAGCAAAGACAGATCAGGGACACAGAATTACACCAATTACTTGACAAAGTGTCTCAAACTTACTTCTATCAAGAGGTTTGGTTAAGATGTCAGCATTCTGCCGTTCAGTAGGAATATACTCAAGACACACAATCTTTCTTTCAACAAGATCCCTAATGAAGTGATATCTAATCTCTATGTGTTTAGTCTTAGAATGTTGAACAGGGTTCTTAGATATATTAATAGCACTAGAGTTATCACAGTAAACAATCATGGTGTCTTGGGATATCCCATAATTAGTTAAAACCTTTTTCATCCAAAGAAGCTGTGAGCAACAACTTCCAGCAACAATATATTCTGCCTCTACAGTAGACAAAGAGACAGAATTTTGCGTTTTACTCATCCAAGCAACAAGATTGGCTCTTACATAAAAACACCCACCGGTGGTGCTTTTTCTATCATCAGCATTACCAGCCCAATCAGAGTCAGAAAAACCAGCAAGAGACAAATTAGACTCCTTACTATAGAATAATCCATAATCACAAGTTTCACCAACATATTTTATAATTCTTTTGACAGCATTCAGGTGTGAAACTTTAGGATTAGATTGAAATCTAGAACAGACACCAACATTAAAGGCAATATCAGGCCGACTAGCAGTTAAATACAAAAGACATCTAATCATACTTTTGTATAGTGTAACATCAACAGACTCACCTGAAGGATCGTTTGTTAATTTTGCATTTGCAGCCATTGGTGTTCTAGCATGTGCAGCATTGTCCAGTCCAAATCTCTTGACTAGATTCCTTGCATACTTTGCCTGGTTGATGTAAATTCATGAGTCTGTTTGCTTCACCTGTAATCCCAAGAAATAAGTTAGTTCACCAACCATACTCATTTCAAACATAGCCTTCATTTCATCTGCAAAAGAGTGAGCAAGAGAGTAATTAGTAGCACCAAAAATGATATCATCAACATAAATTGGAGCTACAAAAAAATTATTCTTATCACTTCTTATGAAGAGAGTAGTGTCTGCAGATCCCCTTTTGAATCCATGCTCAGTGAGATATGCAGTCAGTCTATCATACCAAGCCCATGGAGCTTGTTTCAAACCATACAGAGCTCTCTTCAATTTATACACATCATCCGGTCTGTGAGGATCAACAAAACCCTTTGGTTGTTCAACATATACCTCTTCTTGCAACATTCCATTCAAGAAAGTACTCTTGACATCCATTTGATATAGCTTGAAATTTAGATGACTAGCTATAGCCAAAAGTATCCTAATGGATTCCAATCTCGCTACCGGTGCAAAGGTCTCATCAAAGTCAATCCCTTCCACTTGTGTGTAACCTTGAGCCACAAGTCTTGATTTATTTATGATAACAGTGCCATGTTTATCTGACTTGTTCTTAAATATCCATTTAGTTCTAATCACATTTACTCCCTTTGGTCTAGGAACTAATTCCCATACATCATTCCAAACAAATTGATGAAGTTCTTCATGAATAGAATTTACCCAATCAGCATCTTGAAGTGCTTTATCTACCTTTTTCGGTTCAAATTGGGACAGATAGCATGAGTGAGTAATTACACTTAAGACTTTTGATCTTAATCTCATGTTATCATTCAAACTTCCCAATATGTTTAAGGAGGGATGATTAAGCCTTACTCTAGAGGAAGGACCTTTGACTAGAGATGTGGAGGTACCTTTTTGTTCTGATGAAGGACTGAACCCATGTTGTGCTTGTTGAGTCTCATGTACCGGTGTGGATGGTTCCGGACTTGATGGCACAGAAACTGCATCATTCAACACCATCAACTTTTCATCACTATGCTTCCCAACATAATCAATAGGAAGTGAGTCATTAACCTCCATAGGCTCATCTTGAACCGGAGCAGTATTTACTGAATATGCTTCTGAACATACTTCATCATTGATCACAACATTTGAAGATTCCATGACTGTTTTGGTTCTCAGATTATACACTTTATATGCTCTACTAGTAGAGGAGTATCCCAAAAAATATCCCTTATCACTCTTTGCATCAAATTTTTCTAGGTTCTCTCTATCCAAATATCCTGAAATATTTAACAACAGGCTTCTTTCCTCTCCAGAGTTCATATGGAGTCTTCTTGGAATCAGGTCTAAAATACACCCGATTGAGTGTATGGCAAGTAGTGTTAACTGCTTCTCCCCAGAAGGATTTGGGCAACTTTTTATTATGTAGCATGACCCGCGCCATCTCCTGAACAACCCTATTTTTCCGTTCCACTATTCCAATCTGTTGAGGTGTCTTGGGTGAAGAAAACTCTTGATGTGTGCCTTGATCATTGCAGAAGGTAGCCAGCTTGGTATTCTCAAATTCTCTTCCATAGTCACTTTTGATTCTGCTATCACAGTATCTTTCTCAACCTGCAATTTCTTGCACAGATGTATCATCTTTTCAGGAGCCTCAGCTTTATCTTTCAAAAGCACAACCCAAGTATATCTAGTATAGTCATCCACAACTACTAGAATATATTTCTTTCCACCTAAACTCTGAACTCTGGCAGGACCCATAAGATCAATGTGAAGTAACTCTAGAGGTCTTGAAGTTTGAATACTAGCTACAGACAGATGTTTGGATTTCACTTGTTTACCTATCTGACATGGTCCACATATGCACTTATCTATCTTCTCAAACTTAGGTAAACCAACAACTGCATCACATTTGGAAATCTTCTCTAATTGCCTATGACTTACATGCCCCAACCATTGATGCCACAAATCAACTTGATCAATCTTTGCTTTGATACCACTTATTGGTTTTTAGATCCCTTGAAACCACAATTGGATTAACCTAGGTCATTAGCCAAGTTGTTACTTAGTCAAATTATACAAATCTAGGTTAACACAATCAAACAATCATATCAAGTAAAGCAGCGGAAAGATAAATAACACACGATATGATCACCCAGGAAACCAAACCGGTAAAAACCTGGGGAGGATTTAACCTAGCTATCCTCAAGGTAAACCTGAATCCACTATCTTGAAAGAATCGAAGTTCATACAATAAGACTTACAAACTCCCCGTTTGACTTCTTATTGCTACCCACCAGTAGAACTTAATGACACGACCACATGCAAGCTCCGAGACCACGAACTCCTTCTTTCTTGGATTCACCACCAAATACAAGCACCCACACTTGTTTTTCTTTAGGCTTCAATGACAGCAACTGAGTTGATCATCAAGGTGTAGATAACATCTTCTCCTTGAAAACCCTAAGCTTTGTGTAAAGGAAAGCTCCTCTAGATCTCACAAGAGATTTACACAAAACAGCAATATAAGCAACAATACAACTCTCAAGCAACCAAGACTTTAGAGAGGTTTGGGTACAAAAACCCTAAAAACAAAAGAGGCACAAGAGGCATTCTAATCTCTCTAAAATAGCCACTTAAAAACGTGCTTAGGGTTTCCTTTATATACTGGGAGAAGTAGATCTGAAACCCTAATCCTTAATGGGCTTGGGTTGAGTTGGAAATTTTGTAGAAAAAACAATCTGCACGACTTTCGATTGATCGAGTCTAATTCTCGATCGATCGAGCCAGGCAGATTTACACAGTAAATCCTGCAGAACACTCGATTCCAACTTTACATATAAACACACTTTAAGCAAGTCTAAAACAAAGACTAAACAACCTGTTTTGATCATGGTTTGCCAATAATACACATTAGAGTTCTAAATACATTAGTTCCTAACTCTTTAGAACCTAACATAGACAAACGTGTGGACGATGGGATAATGAGGCATTCGACTGATAGTGAGGAGTGGAAGGAGTTTGATTTGCAACATCCTGATTTTGCCCTCGAACCTCGCAATGTAAGGTTGGGGTTGGCTACAAATGGATTTAACCCTTTTGGGAATATGAACAACAACTATAGTATGTGGCCTGTCATACTTATCCCCTATAACCTACTGCCTTGGTTGGTTATGAAGGAGGCATATTTTATGTTGTCCTTGCTTATTCCTGGTCCCCATCAACCGGGAAATGAGATTGATATTTACTTGAAACCATTAGTTGACGAGTTGAAGGAGTTGTGGGAAGGTGTAGAAACTTATGATGCTTATAGTAAAGAGCATTTTCAGATGCGTGCAACTTTGTTGTGGACAATACATGACTATCCTGGATTTGGTAACGTGTCTAGGTGGAGGACAAAGGGTTATCATTCTTGTTACACTTGCAACGATGAACCATATTCAGAAGCTTTGGAAAGTAAAATTGGATTCATTAACCATCGAGCTTATTTGCCTATGGAACATCGTTGGAGACATAGTCGGTTGCATAATGGTTTATCGGAGAAATGGAAGAGATCTTTAGAGTTACAAGTGGGAAAGATACAAGAGCAAATAGAGAGAATGCCAAATATAATTTTAGGAAAGCATCCAAGTAACAAGAAGAGACAACTCATTGGGGAGCCAAATTGGTCAAAGGTAAGTATTTTGTACAAGCTTCCATATTGGAAAAATAAAAAACTTAAGCACAACATTGATGTCATGCATGTGGAGAAGAACATTAGTGAGAGTACTTACGGTACTTTGTTGGGCATTGAGGGGAAAAACAAGGATACTGACAAGGCACGGATAGACTTGCAAAATATGAACTTTAGGCACACGTTGCATTTGAAACAACGTTCTGATGGATCATTAGTCAAGCCTCGGGCTTTTTTTTCATTAAGCCTAAATGAAAGGGATGGTTTCTGTGACTTTTTGAAATCAGTCAAGTATCCGGATGGCTATGCAGCCAACATATCAAGGTCAGTGAATGCAAAAAATGGTAGATTATTTGGTTTGAAAAGCCACGATTGTCATGTGCTACTACAACAAATTCTTCCAATTGGGTTGCGAGGGTTTGCACATAAAGATATTAGTATTGTATTGTTTAAGTTGGGCAGCTTTTTCCAAGACTTATGCTTAAGGACCCTAAAGCGGAGTGAATTGGAGAAACTAGAAGAACGTATAGTTCTTATACTATGCAACCTTGAGAGGTTTTTTCCTTTAGCATTCTTTGATGTTATGGTCCACCTTGCTGTTCACTTGCCTCGAGAAGCAATTCTAGGAGGCCCGGTACAATATCGGTGGATGTACCCAATTGAAAGGTAATTAGATCATTTGATGCATCCATCAATTACATCTTTCCCATGTGGTATAAAATCATATACTCCAAAGTTTTTTTCCTCGTAGGTACTTTGGAAAATCGAAAAGATACGTTTCTAACCGAGCTCGACCAAAAGGTTCGATTACAGAGGCTTACATTCTTAAAGAAAGTATTAACAACTGGTCTTTGTATTTTGATGGGATTGAAACTGTGCATAATTGAAGAGAAAGAAATGAAGATTTTGGTGAATTTAGCGAAGGATTGATAGTTTTTTCACAGACTACCTGACCTACAGGTGGTAGGCAGAATGATGGCAACTTGTCTCGTGCGTTGCTTGATACTGCTCGTTGGTACTTGTTGTACAATAGTCCTGAGCTAGAGCCTTATTTAAAGTATGTGATTTCATATGCATGTATTGTTTGATCAAGTTTTGAATATTATATACAATGTTTAGTTGAAAATAAATCACCTTATTTTTAACAGTGAACACAAAAGCACATTGCATAATCCTACTGGAAAAGCCATAACTCAAATCCAACGACAAGAGTTTCCCAAGTGGTTCAGAAAACGTGTAAGACATTTGAAATTTAATCACACACTAATAAAAATTAAACATTTAAATAGTTTCGTCATTGCTGATTACTAATTAATATCACTTGTTGTATGTCATTATAGATGAATAGATTGAAAGTTAACGAGTCACCAGAAACTACTAAACAGTTATGGTCATTAGCAAATGGTCCTAAGCCGCATGTGAAGGAGTACACAGTTTGTATGGTCAATGGTGTAAGGTTCCATACAAGGGACTTAGACAATCGTTGTGTAACCCAAAACAGTGGTGTATGTACCGAAGGGGACTATGAAGGAGAAATGCACGACTTCTATGGTCATGTGTGTAAAATTTGGGAATTGGAATATGTGTTTCGCCATAAAGTTGTTTTGTTCCAGTGTGAATGGTACAATACTGGTACCAATGGTCAAAGGATAACGGTAAGAACCGATGCACATTGCACAAGCATTGATGTTACAAGTCGGTGGTATGAAAATGACTCTTTTATACTTCCTAGTCAAGCGAGACATGTTTTCTACCTTCAAGATACCAAATTGGGTGAACCTTGGAAAATTGTGCAATCCATCCAACATAAGGGAGTGTTTGATGTCCTGGAAGTCGGGGGTGGAGAATCCAATGATAATACAGAAGATAATGACGCATTCCAACAAGAAGCGATTGTTGATGTCGTCTCTATCAATGTTAAGGACAATAATATTGACTATTGTATGGGTGATGTTGAAACTGAGATTGTTCTTGAAGGTGGAACTTCAAGAGATGCTAATCAAAATGAAGAGCATGACATACCTGATGTTGATCTTGATATGGATTATGATATGTAGAGTTCATAACAATTGTCTTAAATGTTGTGTGCTTGTCTTAAAGTTTTATACTTGTCTAAGTTGCAATTGTTTTGTACTTATCTTGAACTTGATATGGATATTGATGTGGTCATTTGTTGTATTGAGTTAGTAGCAATTGTGTTCAAATTTAGCACTTGTGAATTGCTTGATATGGATAATGGTGTGGACTATGATATGTAAAGTTAGTAGTAATTGCTATTGAGATGTTTTGTACTTATCTTGAACTTGATATGGTCATTTGTTGTGTTAAGTTAGTAGCAATTGTGTTCAAATTTAGCACTTGTGAATTGCTTGATATGGATAATGGTGTGGACTATGATATATAAAGTTAGTAGTAATTGTTATTGAGATGTTTTGTACTTATCTTGAACTTGATATGGATATTGATGTGGTCATTTATTGTGTTGAGTTAGTAGCAATTGTGTTCAAATTTTGCACTTGTGAATTGCTTGATATGGATAATGGTCTATTACAATTTACAAACCTCGCAATGGAACGATTTGTGGTACGCCACGTGTCGGAGGTAAAAAGGAAGGTAATTAATTTGTGTAATTTAGGCTTTTTGGTATGTCAAATAAGATGTTCATGATGCAAAGTTTTTGTAAATTTGTATGATTTTACAATTTTACACAACTTGCATGACTTGAAATGATCAAAGTAATTTCAAAGATATCTCAAGCACACACATATATTTATTTCTTCACACACATATATATATATATATGAAATAATGTAATAATCAAAATATGGTTTTAATAGTTTACATGAAGACGTGCTCATGAGAAAAATCATTGTTCATCGAATGAGTTTTCCATTTTTTTTTTCTTAGTTTGTTATGCTTTAAATAACATGGTTAGCTTCTTCTTTAAAAAAATAACATGTTTAGATGAGTTGCATGAATCATTGACATGAAAGTCCAATGAATTTATAGAATACAAATTTAGGTCGAGCAAGATGGGCATCAAACACATTTCATCTTGTAACCTAGCCCCTGATCTTGTATCTAGGGTTCAATATTATGTCTTCCCATATAATTTTACTTTCTTTCTTTCTTTTTGTAATAATGTAACTATGAGTAAAGGTTACACAACTTTTCTTATAATGTAACTAGGAGAAGAAGTATTGTAATTATTTATTTGTTTTGTTGTCATGTAAGGTGAGCGTTTTTATGAAATAAATTGTTGTTTTCAGTTTTGTTTTTGTTTTGTAAATAAATAACTAGTAAATCCAATGCAAAACCCTTGATCTATAATATAAAATTTATTTAATTAAGCCATTACTTTGAGACTCATATTTAGAGCATTCACATCAAGAATGCTAAAAAATATAGCATTTAGCATCTCAAAACACTACTTTATCTATTTTAACACCACACTTTATAATATACCTAGCATCAAAGGTTTTATATTTTTTACCACTTCATTAAAATATAATTTATTTATTCTTTTTTATTCTCTCCATCTCTTCCTCTCTCTTTCTCAGTGTATCTCTCTTCTCCCAAACAAAAACACCCAAGCCACCACTCACAACCACCGCCACCATCAGAAAACCCAAGCCACCACCACCATCAGAAACCCAACCCACTGCCACTGCCCACCAAAACCCAATGCAAAACCTACCGAAATCCACTGAAACCCACTGCAAAACCTAACCCACCGCCACCAGCCGCCACCGCCCACACCCATTACCACAACCACCACCGAAACCCACTGCAAAACCTAACACACTGCCGCTACCCACACTCACTGCCAGTCTACCACCAGCCACCGCTGCCCACACCCACTGCCACAGCCACCACCACCCACAACCTCAACCCCCAACCACCAAAATCACAAACAAAAACAAATCCAAAACCAAAACCAAATCACAAACCCAAAATCAATGCTCCATTTGTTTTGATGTAAAATATTTGTAGGAAAACATTTTCACATTTTACAGTGTTTGTTTTGCAGTAAAATATTTAGTCAAAAGAAAAATATTTTCAGTCAACCAAATCACCTTAGGCAAATTTTTGTAAAATATTTTACACTTAAAATTTTGGTAAAATATTTTACAATTGCTCTCTAACTCTCACCCAACACTCTCACGTAATCTTTACCTCTCACGTTACCTCTCCCTCTCAGATTTCTCTCACATCCCAACCCGATATTTCTCTCACCCACTGATCGACGCCACCCACCAGCGTTGCCACCCATCGGCTAGGGCCACCCACCGACCGACGCACCCACCCGCGACACCACCCACTGACCGACTCCACACTCCCCTCCCTCATCTTGTCTCTCTCACGAAGTCCATCGGGATTTGATTGCTAAGTAACGGCTTGGGTTTTTGGTGGTTGCTTTGATCTTATTGGTGGCTGTTTCGATCTTGCCGCTAGATTTGCTGGGTTGTTGGATTTTTAGATTAGATTCTTTGTTCGTGAGTTTTCTTTTCAGGTTTTTGATTTGATTTTATGGGTGTCTTTGCCTTTCCGATATGGATTTTTGAGTTGTTGGTGGTTGTTTTTTGAGTGGTTGGTGGTTGTTCTTTTTGGTAGTTGGTGGTGGTTTTTTGAATCTTTGGTGGTGGCTGGTGGTGGTTTCGATGGCTATTTTTTGAATGGTTGGTGGTGATTCTGGTGGCTCTTGGGTATTTGGGTAGATGATGGTGGCTGATGGAATAGGATTACAATTGGTATATTATTGCAATGATTGGTGGTGGCTGGGTATGTGGTGGCTAATTTATATTTGCAATTTTTAAGGTCACAACACTTGCCAAATATTTTCAAATGTTTTACATTAACATATTTTACAAGTAAAATATTTTACATTTGAAAATATTTTACATTGAAACAAACGGAGAGCAAATCACAAACTCAAACCCACTTTGAAATCAAACACAAAACCAAACTAAAAATCCCTTATAATGTTTAAATAGGATCTACTAGCAGAAATACCCGTGGAACAACATGTGGTATAGTAGTACGGGCACTTGTTGAAAAAAGTGGTAAGCTGCTAGTACGTATAGCTGCAGAGTATGATGCTCCTGTTAGGAAGAATGCGTGCAAGCTTATCAATTAAATTGGTGTATAAGTGCGAAGTAATTTGTCTAGTTACAACGTGAAAAATTGGAAAAATGTTGATGCTACTACTAAAGATGTTGTGCTTCAAAATATCGCGGTAAATTTACATTGATAACGTCTAACTCGTCTTTGTTGTCACTAAGCATATTAAATTCATATAATAATATTTTTATAATACATATACACTTAATTTTACAGGATCAGTTTGAGCTACAAGGAGATTCTAACTTGGTAACGAAAACATTAAATATAAAATGTGGAAGATTATTGAGTTCTAGCTCCAACAAGTTGCATTAGGCTTATAAAAAGCTCGTACAATCTCATGGTGTTGACTATGCAAGAAGCCATTCGTAAAAGAATGCCACACTTGAGCAGTGGATTGAACTCATTGATGGGAGATGGACCAATAAGGATTGGTTAGTAAATTATTTATGCGTATATTATTATTATCCAATGTTTACTATATTATGTTGTCAACTGATTGGATTAATACTTATATGAAGTAAATGTATACTTTTTTATTCATGATCTAATAAATATCTTGAATGTTGTTTATTAGAAAAAAAATCAAGAAAGAACTCTGAAAATAGGAAGAAAACTTCAAGCAAATATAGATGTGGGACAAAGGCACTTGCTGTTAAGGTTGATGAGGAGGTGCGTGTTTTTTCATTTTCTTAAACCTTACTATATTACATGTTGTGATTAATTAACTATATCTATCTAACACTCGAATGTTAATTAATCAAACAAATAATAATGACGGTCAAGTTCCTGAATTGACAAAAATCTTCAAAGATGTTCATTTCAATCCAAATACAAATATATGGATACACCATGAGGATGAAGCGACATATGTATGTGTATCATTCTATCCCTATCATGTTTGTAAAACTATAACATATGTAGTATTAATGTTGTGATTGTTTGTTTCTTTCTCTCTTTCAAGTGATAGGAAAATATTCTCAAAGTGCAAGAGGATCATTGTGAAGATCCTAATGCAATTCCCCTTACACAAGAGGAGATTTCAAACTTGGTTTTTAAGAAGAAGTCCGGTATTGTAAAAGGACTTGGCATGAGACCTTCCTCTTCTCTAGTAACCACCGCCTCATCTAATTCCTCGGTGCAGTATATCCAACGGCTAGAAAATGAGATAATTGAGCTCAAAGAGGCAAGAGCTAGGGACCAAGAGGAGCGAGCTAGGGACCAAGAGGCACGAGCTAAGCAAGAAGAGGTCCAAAAGAATATTCTTAACTTTTTGAGGAGCAAGGGTTATGATGACGCTCTTACCTATGGGGGTGGTTCATTTTTAAGTTAAAACACTAATTGGTTAGTACTTTATTTTAGCAATTGACCCACACTACATGGTGTGACAACTTTTTTTGATGCATTATTTGAAACTAATTGTATTATATTACACTTGAAAATCTATATTTGCTTTCTACAACTTATACATTAGGAGTTGTGATTTTAATTCAATGGTGTGGCTACTCTTACTGCATTGTTAGAAATGTTTCTTATAACATAGTTAATGTTTTTACTTTACGATTTTAATGTAGTATTGTTTTTATATTTGTGCAGATTTCTTATTGGTGGCTTTTAAGAGATTTACTTTTGGCATTACTTGAAGACATATGAAGACATCTTCCGTTAGTTTTAATTATATTATGCTACACTTTTTGTATTATTATAAAACATCTTGAGTTATTATATGTGTTGCAAACAATTATTGTATGGAAGGAGTTTGAATTGGATACTTGTTTTATATTTTGCTTGTGGAATGTATGGATCTTTTTTTATAAATGTGTTGTTGAAATAAATGTGTTATTCAAATGTGAGGTTTTAATAAAGTAATGACAGGTTACAGGTTAATATCAAAGCCATGAAAAAAATAAAAACAGAAAATAAGTTTTAGGGACGAATTTTTCCGTCACCAACATAGCAACAAAAAATTGTTTTAGTGACACAATATTTCATCACTAAATGTAGCAAAATTTTGTGAGAAATGGTGTTAGTGAAGAAAATTTTCGTCACTATATGTGCCTGGATTTTCTTAAAAATAGTTTTAATGATGAACTTTTTCGTCACTACATGTACCCGAAAATAGTTTTAGTGAAAAAATTATTCGTCACTAAATATGATTTAATAAACTAAAGTGTTTTTAGTGACGAAATATATTCATCACTGAATAGTGTTTTTAGCGAGGAAAACATTTAACGATGAAACATTTTTGTTGCTAAAAGTTTTTTTTTTTTTAAACAAATTGGACTTTTAGTGATGAAATTTTTTGTGGCCAGGACTTTTAGCGACGGGGTTTCAACGACGAAATGAGTTTCGTCGCTAATTAGTAGATTTCGTCGCTAAACGTCCTTAGCGACGAAAAATGGACTTTTAGTGAAGAATTTTTTCGTCACTGAAAATACATTTTGTTGTAGTGTAGTGTAAAACATGTGTTTAACACTCCATCTTTACAAAATTTGGACTCCTTTTTTAAATGAAAGAATAGTCCAAATTTGGTAAGGATGGGGTGCACACCATCCAATAAGAGATTGTCATATCAGTATTTTACTTAAAATTCAATACATCCTACCACACCTAATAACATTTCAATAAACTCTCAATTTGGTTAGATTTATATATATATATATATATTTATATGAGTATTAGAATTGATTGAGTGTGGTTGTGTTTATTTTTAAATATATAATAAGATAATATAGCATGTTGGGATTGGAAGGGTAAAACATGACTTTTACACCATATCCTTACAGAATTTAATCTCATGAGATAGAATATCGAGTTTTGTATATAAATACAATCATAATAAATACTTAATTCTAGAATATATAATTCCATATATAAACACAATATTAATAAATACCTATTAATAACTATCATAATTAACCGAATTTCATATCTAGGTAAAAAATAAATAAATAAGAGAAACAATGATATAATGTTAAACTTTCTCGTGCATTGCACATGTTACCGATTAATTATAGACTTGACACACGACTTTCGTGACCAACATCAGCATTCTATGAAGATATCGACCTAGAAGCATTTGCACCTACTCTACTCCAATCACATGGTGAATCAGTGAAGAAAGAAAAAACATAAAATAAAAAGGAAAGTGATTGACAGCTAACCAGTGAAGAAAGGAAAGAGAGAGGGGGGAAAATTTAAAGGGAGTGGGGGCAGGATGTTTTTTTTTTTAATAAAAAAATATCAAGGTGAGGGTAGGTAAAGTGAGGAAAAAAGAAAAGAAAATGTGAGTGGAGTTAGGTGGAATGGTGGGAAAAAAAAAGTGGGGGAAAAATAATTATAAAAAAAGAAAGAAAGAAAGAGGGAAAAGTATGTCGATTATAATTTGGGGTGTCAAATAGGTAGGTTTGGAGTGAGCATGATTGGATTGGATACATAAAATCTATTTATCTATTATTACCCATTTAACTAATTACTTATAACCCAAACCCAACCCAACCTAATTATTATAGGTAAACCCTAACCCACCCAATTACCCAATAATCAAAATTACCAAAATGCCCCTAAAACTGAAAAATAACCAAAGTATTCTAAAATCCTTTAAAATTACCAAAATAACCCCCTAAACCTAAAAAAAAGACCAAATATGCTCAAAAGCCACTAAAAATTACCAAAATACGCACTAAACCTAAAAAATAACTGAAATACCCTAAAACCTAAAATGGATATTAATAAATAAAATTTTATTTTTAGGATTTTTTGTAATGGATGTTAATTATAATGTATGTTAATATTTATTTGTTCAATATATTTATAAGAAACCATTTTTTTTGTTACTATGGTCATGCAAATAAAAGTGGTTGAATGTGAAATAATGTATTCTACACTTCTCCAAGAGTTAGGCCTTTTTTAATATACATCACTTTCAGTTTCTTTAAGACATCCTCTTATTTCTCTATGTGTGTGTTAAAAATACTTAGTATTCTAAAATATATATATATATATATATTTACACTTCTTCAAATCTTAAGTTGGTCCAAAAAAAAGTTGGTACAAAAAAAACGCAGCCCTTTTTTGGCCTCTATCTCCCCTGTGAACGTGTGGTATGGGTCTCTCTCTATGTTCTGATTTTTCTTTTTTTGGCTAATTCTGCTAACGTTTTGATAGAGTAAAAGTTGTTTGGCACTTTGATTATGGAAAGTAGAGTAAGTAAAGATAATTGATTTTGTGATTCAAACCACCAGTAAAGATAATTAATTTTATATTATATTATTTAAGTTTGTGCTTGATTTTTTTTTTTTTTTTTTTTTGCTGAGATAAGTTTGTGCTAGATTAGACTTTGTCGACTGTAGTAGTATCATTATCATAGCATTAGGTGCGAATGTTTTATTGCTTAAATTTATTATAATTTGATAAAATAGTATATTTTTTTTATTGTTTGTTTAATTGATAATAATGGTATGACAAATTAAATTAAATTATTGGTATAGGCAATAATATTAGTGGGAGAAAATGGGCTTTTGCCCTTATTTAAAAAAAAAAATCTAGCAATATGTCCTTGTTTTGAAACTATTTAGGTCCGTGTCCTTGTTTTGAAACTTGATTTTCTCAAAATCGAGTTTCAATGTAAAACTCAATTTATAGAAAATCGAGTATAGACGATCAAACTTAAAAAAAAAAAAAAAAAAAAAATTTATGGAACTCGAGTTCCTTGAATGGAACTCGAGCTCCATGAACTCGAGTTCCACAAATTTTTTTTTTTTTTTTTTTTTTTTTTTTTTAAGTTTCATTTGGCATAACTCTATTTTAAACCAATCGAGTTTTACATTGAAACTCGATTTTAAGAAATTCGAGTTTCAAAACACGGACACGGACCTAAACAGTTTCAAAACAGGGACATATTGCTAGATTTTTTAAAAAATAAGGGCAAAAGCCTAGAATTTCCAACATTAGTGTGAATGGTTTATTACTTAAATTTATTATAATTTGATAAAATAGTTTTATTTATTTATTTATTGTTTGTATAATTGATAATAGTGGCTTGAAGAATTAATTTAAATTATGGTTATAGACTAGTTTATTAGATCGAATTGAGTAATTGAAATTATATAATTTAATTCAGAATTTCAAATTGTGAATAATTTATGGAAAAACCATCTATAATATTCAAGTTTCGTAATAAGATAAAAATTAGTTCTTGAATGATTGTTTAATTGTATATATATCTTCTCCAAAAAAATTGTGTATATATATATATATATATATAGAAAAAGATATTGCTAAGGAATTTAGTTAAAAAAAATTATAAATGATTTTAATGCTATGAAAGAATGTAGGACACACATTTGTTGAGTTAATTAAAGTCAAATTGTGAAATAAAGTATTGTTTTAGTCATTCTTATTTTATTTTATTTTGTTTATTTTTTAACTTAGAGAACTTTATTTTATTTACTATGGCTAGCTTTAGGAAAAATTTCTGACTCCGCCACTAGGCAAGGCAGTTTGCCTTGCCATGTGGGACTGGGTGGGGATGGTTTTATCTTACATGTGTAAGATAAAACCACCCTAATCCTATCATTCTAGAATAACTCATTAAAAATGTATTCTTTTTTTGGTTAATTAACTCATTAAACATGTGTAATGTATTCTTTTTTTTTTTGGTTAATTAATTAACTCATTAAACATGTATTTTTTTTTTTTTGTTAATTAACTCTGTTAAACATGTGTATAAAAGGTTCATTTGGTTCAACAAGAGGTATCCTATAGAAAAGTCCCTTAAACCTTAGCCTAAAATGGATTTTCTTCCACCTTCCCTAAACTCTGCCACTATAGCTGGATTTTTTGCCATCATACTTTTCTCTCACTATCTTCTTAAGAGGTCTAGAGTTAGCTTAGCCAAAACAGCACCTATTGCTCCGGGTGCATGGCCTGTAATTGGTCACCTCCCTCTGTTACTGGGAACCCAACCTCCCCACATTACTTTGGGAGCCATGGCTGACAAATACGGAGCACTTTTTACTATCAAGCTTGGATTGCACCCTGCTTTGGTGTTGAGCAGTTCGAAGATGGCAAAGGAGTGCTTCACAACTAACGACTTGGCCGTGTCCTCGCGGCCCAGACAAGTAGCCACAAAACACTTGGGCTATAATTATGCTATGTTTGGCTTTGGACCCTATGGTCCCTATTGGCGTGAATTACGTAAAATAACCACTTTAGAGCTACTTTCTAATCGTCGGCTTGAGCAACTTTCCTACGTTAGAGTCTTTGAAGTTGAGAACGATATAAAAGCTTTATACAAACTTTGGATCAAGAAAAAGAACATGTCAGGCTTGATTTTGGTGGAGTTGAAGCAATGGTTTTGGGATTTGAATCTCAACGTGATTCTTAGGATGATTGCCAGAAAGAGGTGCTTTGGTACTAGTGATGGGGTTAATGAAGAAGAGGCTCGGCGTTGCCGAAAGGCCTTGGAGGAGTTCTTTCATCTTATGGGGTTGTTTGTGGTGTCGATGCTATTCCTTTTCTTGGGTGGTTAGATTTGGGTGTACATGAAAAGGCCATGAAGAAAACTGCAAAGGAATTGGATAGTATTCTTGGGGAATGGTTGGAAGAGCACAAGCGAAGGAGAGCTTCATTTGAGGCTAAAGGGGAGCAAGATTTCATGGACATAATGCTTTCTATCCTTGATGGCAAAGAACTTGAAGGTTACGATGCTGATACAATCAACAAAGCCACATGTTTGGTACGTTCTCCCTTTTCACTTCCTCATGGAGCTTTGCTCAAGGGGCCTTGCTTGAACATGAGTTCCAAGCAAGGCAGCCTTCAAAAGCAAGGGTCAGTTAGGTACTGCATTTTAAACAATAGTTTCCACTTTTCAGTATTTAAACACTAAAAATTGTTTTTAAAACAAAAAAAATACATGCTTGGTAGACAAATTCTTTTAAAAGTGTTTGAATTATGTTATTCAAAATATGGTGTTTAAACATTGATTTTAAAAAACTCTTCATACTAGTTTTCAAGATGTAAACAATGTTGTTTAGTAACTTTTTTGTAAATAAGTTAAAAACTATGGAATCCACTGATTTAACAAATATTAATTGAATCTCTCTCTTTCATGTTTTCTCTTCATCTCTCTCTCTCCAATTCGTCATCCTCTAACTCTCACATAGAAACAAAAACTCAAAAACTGTCAAGATCATTGTAGCAAAAGAAAAAGGAAAAAGAAAAAACTGCCAACCCAGAAAAAAAAAAAAAAACACCGAACCCGTGGGGCACTCTCTCATTCTCATGTGGGTACTAATTTTGGTTGAAGGATTTGGGTGTAATTTTATGACTTGCAAAATAGGCCTTTGGGAATGGGTGGAAAGAAAAGGAAGATGAAGATGGGAAGAAAATGAAGAAGGAGATGAGAAGAAGACGTGGGAAAAAGAGGAAGAAGAGGAAGTGTCAGAATGTGTGGCTGTGGGAATGGGTGAGCAAAAAAATTAAAAAACTTAAAAGTACTATTATTGTCAGAAAAAGAAAAATTTTACCACTTTAAAAAAAAATACATACACATATCAAACACAATTTTTTTATTATGAGTATTATAAATACATGTTTTTACAATATTTTTTAAACCACATTTTTTATATCATTTTGAACAACAATGCTTGAACATCGCAACCAAACAGGTCCCAAATCATGCCAAAAATAATCAAGAAAAAGTAGATTTTTAAGAATTATTATTATTTTTCATAATTACATTTTAAATACTTTTTTACAATTAGATTTTTAAGACTTAAATCAAATCCTATTAAGACCAAATTAAGGGTGGGTAGTCCAATGCTACCCATCCTTATAAATGAATGAATGTTGCTTCACACTTGTTCAGGTATATTTCTTACACACAATATCCAATAATTTCGCATTTGACGTCCACCTTTTTAAGAATATCATATTTCACTCATGATTTTGATGATGTGTACATGGTGTATATATTAGAGTGTGAGATATGCAATGCCTTTTCTCTAAGGGGTTGAGGAAGACAGAAGACAAAATTACATTGTTGGTCTTTAAAGTTTATCTTGTGAGCTTAATTAGTCCCTGAAGTTTAAAAAATAAACATTATTGGTCATTTTGTTAAGTTCCGTTAACTTTTTTACTTATGTGTCTAATGTAACAATAACATGTCAACTTTTAAGTGATGGATCATATTTTTTATTATTAAATAATTACACATGACCACCAACTTACAATCTGAGTTGTCAAAAAAGTTTTAACAAACTAGACTTATTCTAATCCCCAAACAACTCAAATCCCTTTCGGCAAAACCCCAACCACGGCCTCCATTGCAATACCAACAACCAAGCCATAATTGTCGCAGACCTCATCTTGAAATCAAAATCTCACTCTAGTCTCCAGAAGGGAAACAAATATTGACAAATCTAGGTGTTGACTCCAAGTCTTAAATGTGTCTAGAAGAAAATTGCTTTGCTTATTTTTTTATTTATTTTTACCAGCTATTTGTAAAGATCCAGTTAGACTCTTTCGATTATGCATGCCTATGGAATCTAGAAACATTTTAAGCTTTTGTTTTTTCTCTTCATTTGAAGCTTTTGTTTTTTCTCTTCATTTGAATGATTAGTGCTTAGTTTATATAACACACATTGGTCATTACCTATGTGTAAGTTATGGATGTTAATATTTGTTACAGTTCTCATAAAAAAAAATGTTACCACTAAAAATCTTAACTCTTTTTTTTTTTTTTTTTTAAATTTATTTTTTAAACAAAATAGAAATTTTACTCTAACCTAACCTAAGTGTATATGTGTGAATTTTTCTTTTTGAGACTTGAAACCCGGCCCTTGTTCATTTACCCCACAAGAACTTTCTACTTGTGGAGTAACTATTTTGCTAAATGTGTGCGGTAGTACAATCTTAACTTTTAAGTGTTTGTGATTATTTGTGAGATCTTGTAGTTATGATCAATCTTACCGTTTCTATTTTTAAAAATATTCTTTTTGATTTTAGTTATATTTTTGGTGATTTTGATAGTTGTTATTAGTTTGTATAGCTTAAAATAAATATAAATTATGATTAATAAAATTGATTTAAATATATAGTAATTAAATTTCAAATATTGATCATATCTATAATTTATAATCTATAATATTCATATAAAGTTGATGACATTAAACTTTTAGTTAATCTCATAATATTGTGTCATGTAAGCTTTGAGATCTCATAAATTTAGACGTCAATATTCTCATACATAGTTTATTATATGTTCTTTAAATAGTAAAATATATATTTGCATATGCAAACATAATTTTAATAAATGTCTATTAATAATTATTATATTTATCAAATTTCATACTATATTTTAAAAATTGTATTATATTAATTTTTCTTGTGCATTGCACGAGTTACTAACAAGTGATATCATAATTTCTCAAAAATTGTTTTGTTGTATAGTAATTAGTACGTACTATTGTGTATCCATTTCCTAATTGCATGGGTCCTTGCTTCATAGCTATCATGATCTCACAAGTTAAGCTAAACAAACACAAGATTGTTTGGTGTCATGTGTCCGTGTATGCGTCCTTGCTTCATAGCTTCATGATCTCAGAAGTTAAGCTATAAAATACAAGATGCCAAGATTGTTTGCTTCAGAGACTCATTCTAACCCAAAAAAAAAACCAAAATGTACCTTGCAGATTATGATTACAGGAGGCAGTGACACTACCACAATTACCCTAACTTGGGCAATAGCGCTACTACTAAACAACCGCCATGTGTTGAAGATTGCACAAGATGAGCTTGATGTCCAAGTGGGAAAGGAAAGAATTGTAAACGAATCAGACCTTAGTAAGCTAGTCTATCTCCAATCCATAGTTAAAGAGACATTACGTTTGTATCTTGCAGGTCGATTATTAGCACCACGTGTATTTTCTGAGAATTGCATTATAGGTGGATACCATGTTCCAAAAGGAACTCGATTAATCACAAACCTTTGGAAAATCCAAACAGATCCACGCATATGGCTAGACCCATTAGAGTTCAAGCCCAAAAGATTTCTCACCACCCACAAGAATGTTGATGTTAGGAGTCAAAATTTCGAAATGCTCCCATTTGGAAGTGGCAGAAGAGCATGCCTTGGAATATCTTTTGCCCTTCAAATGGTTCCCTTCACACTGGCTAGTTTTCTACACGTATATGATATCTCAATGCCCTCGGATGCTAAGGTTGATATGACCGAGACAATTGGACTCACAAACCACAAAGCCACCCCACTTGAAGTTCTCATCAAACCTTGCCTACACCTTCCAAGCTTTATGGATTAAAGACTGTCTAGTAGAATTCATGTGCAGCCGTACGTGCATGTTTAAGTGTTTGTTTGGCAAAGATTATTTTTGCCAACTTATTTTACTATTCAACTTATTTTTGCTACTATTCATGAGTCCCACTACACTTTTTGGTACTATTCTTGAGTTCACTGTATTATTTCAACAAAAAATTTTTAATTTCAGTAAAATAAGCGGATCCTAAATGAACCGTAAGAAATGTGGTTCGATCAAAATTTGACTTGATTTGTCTGTACTTTGTTGGTAGGTGTGCCAAACTGCAGGACACTATGAGTTTACTGTTGTAAATGGAAATAACAATGCCTAATTGGAGAATATGGTTATTTCTCCACCTTCATTATGTTGGGTTAGCTTTTCTTGCTAAAACGTGTGTTATGGCATTACCGATAAGTTTAATGTTGTTGAGTGAAAATAACCTAGACCCAAATAAGAGAAATTTGCAATCATTGATCATTTTCTTTAAATATGATGGCTAAGATTATAATGGAGAGTGTAATTATGAAATAGACTTTACATTCAATTTAAAAATATATTTGAGAAAAATGATGAGTAAAATTATGAAGTTTCAAAAACTTATATGACATAATATTACGAGAATAAATAAAAATAAAAATAATTGATTTATATATTATGTATTTGATTCACGACTTCCATGGCGAACATCACCTTTCGATGAAGATGTCGGCCTAGAAGCACTTGCACCTACTACTACTATGTATATATTTTTGCACAGTCTATTCCAAGTTTCCAACTATATAGATGGGGTGATTGAGATTTACCAATCAAGCATCTGGTGAATCAGTGAAGAAAGAAAAATAAATAAATAAAGGGGAAAGAGATTGAAGAGAACTGGTGAAAAAGGAAAAAGAGAGTGGAAAGGGAGATAGAGATCGAGAATCGTTGGGATAGAGAGATAGTGAAGAAAAAAGAAAGTGATAAAATTGAAGGGGGTGATGGTCGGTTGAACGTGTGGTGGGGATAAAGTGAGGAAAAATAGATAGGGAAGTGGGTTGTATTGAATGGTGGGAAATAAAGTGGGGGGGAAAAATAATTAAAAACAAAAAAGAGATAGAAGGAAAAGTATGTCAATTATAATGTATGTAATGGATATTAATAAATACAATTTTTTATTTTTGGGATTTTATGTAATGAATGTCAATTATAATGAATTTTTATTTTTATTTGTAAAATATATTTATAAAAAACAATTAATTCTTTTTGTTACTATAGTCGTACTAATAATATAGTCATACTAATAAAATTGGTTGAATGATAATCTACACTTCTTCAAACTTATTCAACATAATCATTTTTTAATAAAAGTTTCAGCATCATACCTTACACAATTTTTTAGAATAACACAGGACGAGGATACATAATTCAAAATGCATTATGTTGAAGCATCTTTAAGGAATGCAAGACGGCCTCATTCTTTTGGAAGATATCTATACTATAACAAATTAGTTAAAAGTGATAGGTCAAGAATGTATTGACCCTTTGTGATAAATTAACCAATTGATTTAGCCAAGTTAATTAATTAATTCAATTAACATACAAAACGCGTGGTAGCACAAACAAATCACCAATTAACTAATGCAACGGAAATTAAATTGACACGATGATTTGTTTACGAATGGGGAAAACCTACACGGTAAAAACCCCACCGAGTGATTTTAAGGTCACCACTCCGAAGAATCTATTATTATCAAAACAAGCGGTTACAAGTAAAGGAATCCCAATACCTTATACCAACCTACAGTTGAACCTTTACCCCAATACCCAATTGGACTTGTTCTGTAGTGACAATCTCTCATTTTCAATGCACGGCTCCTAGTACGTGACTAACCAATAGATGTGCGGATCCCAGTACACGACTTAATCACCAACTTGAGAAAGATGTTGGCTGCAAAGTTTTTCAGTTCATCACACGATAAATATCAAGAAGCTCCTTGGTCACAAAACCCTACGGTATACAAACATAGCAGCTTCTTCAAGAGAAAGATGAACTAGGGCAAATTCTGTCTCCGGTCACAACTTGCATGAACAAAACTTTGCTTCACACTTACGCAACCTTTGATGGCCCTTAAAATAATCCTTATATATGTTTAGGGTTGTGAGAAAAGAAAGCCCAAAAATATACACACGGATTGGATGAAAAACAGCTCTGAAAATCTGAATTCCATAAATCTCGACAAATAGGGTATCTATCGCGCTAGCTGTTGAGATTCGAGCTTCAGTAGCTTTTTAAACCTCGATAGATACTAGCTATCGAGCTAGCTGTCGAGCTTTAAAATCCAGCACTTCTTCACTTGTTTCTTGGATAGATTTGCATGGCTTTAACACTTGATCTTGAAACCTTGTTCCTTGAAGTATTAAACACATCCTAGATCTACCCAATTACAAGTAAAGTGCGTTTTGTCAAAGGATTAGCCAATTCTAAATTGACATATGTTCCTAACATCAAATCACATATGTCCTAACAATCTCCCCCTTTGGCAATCCGTGACAAAACCACAACAAACAAATGAACATATGAGAGAAGCCATAAATCACTCAACTCATATTCACTTGTTGAATACAATAAAATCTATCATAACACAAACTCTTGAAAAACTTTGCAAGAAGAGAGATTATGGCAGGTAGACTTTGACAACCTATATTTCTGAAACACTTTAAACAAAATTCATTAAGGCATCTTAGTGTGAAACAAAAATATAAGATTGCATACATTACATAAGAAACATGTGCATAAAAAGAGAAAAGAAACAACATATGGAGAGATAGGTGAAATGTGATAACATCATCATCAAATATAGATATAAAAGATAAGTACAATGTATATCACTAAGTGGTCACAAGACCAATATACAAGAGATAGTGTATCTAAAATAGAAAGAAAAGAAAAGATACAAAAATCCTCACTACATCCCTCATATACACTCCCCCTATCACAAACATCTCCTATACTAACCTTTCCCCTATGAGTATGACTACTCTCATCTCAAAACTACTCCCACTTTTTGTCACGAGTAACAAAGGGTAAGTACATCAAGTAAACATCTCATCATCATTGGGCGAGCTAGCACCATCATCCTCATCAGCATCATCACTGCCGGAGCCATTGTCACTCTCATCCTCGGATGCTGGTGGAGATGGAAAGGAAGCAACAGTGAAACCACCCATGACAACCTGTCGTTATGCGATATGACCAACACGGGTGTTCACCTGACACAACTCATCACTGAGAGTGTCAAGGTGAGCATCTATGTGCACAAACTGTGCTGTGATGACCTCAAGTGTCATTCCACCCGCAGAAGACGAAGGAGTAGAGGTGGATGGAGCGGTAGAAGTTGGAGGAGCTGCCATCTTTGCTTGGGGCTGCCTTGGTCTAAGTTGTGCCGCGCTTCGTCTAATGGTAGCAGCGTCTATGGCACCCATCACAGAAAAATGAGGAGACTCGGGATAGGAGACGAAAAAATGGCGGAGGATCCGCGTGATAGCCGAAGGAAAAATGAGCTTATCACAGGTTGTCGTATCCCTATAGACATCTATAAGGGATAGAATGAAGTGAAAAGGGAAGTCGATAGAGATATCCTTTAAGAGGGACAACAAAAGTCGATCACAAGGCTCTGTAATGGAGTTATAGTGAGACAAAGGATGAAGAACGAATGTCATCACCATGTTAAGGAACCTCGGACCTTTTGCAAAGCTCGAGTAAGGGGTGTTTTGACGGTTACCCCAAGAAGAAGGTGTCTCACAAAAGCGAGATGAAAGTTCGTCTTTGGACACAGTCCGCAGACAAGCACAACCAGGGTAGTCAGGATGCACTACCCTAGGAACGTGTAGTACCTCGGATACAATATTCAAAGTAACTAC
This sequence comes from Notholithocarpus densiflorus, assembly GCA_030021035.2. Lineage (NCBI taxonomy): Eukaryota > Viridiplantae > Streptophyta > Magnoliopsida > Fagales > Fagaceae > Notholithocarpus > Notholithocarpus densiflorus. Next base: position 3,063,577 of record JARYZH020000008.1, read on the forward strand.
AATGCGCGTACCTCGAACGCGAGAGAAGAAATGAGGCACACAAGTGTCGATTCCGTGCATATTTGAGTAAAACTCCTGTATGATCACGGAGGGACAAGTGACCGGGATGTCACAAAGTGACTCCCAACCCCTACTGTGAATGACAGTGGGAAGGTCAGTGTTGGAAAAATCAGATAAGATGACTTGGCGTTCCGAATGAATGTGTAACGCCCCATCAGTCAGACAAAAAAAAAAAAAAAGTGTAAGGATCAGATTTTTTGGGTTCCCACGTGCCCCACCTAACCCCACTACCCACCACTTATTTCAATCTACCTCACCCTTTCATATCCGGCCATCCCTCTCTTCTTATTTTCTTTTCTTTCTTTTCTTTTCTCTCATACACTCCTCTCTATCACTTGCTCATCCTCCCCCACCGGTACATCCATACCACCATCTCCACCATCATTTTTCCGGCAATGTCACCAGAAAATCCTTAGGAACCTCTAAGCATCCTCATCTTTTATTTAAGGTAAAAGTTTCTAATCTTTTTGGTGGGTTTAAATGCTTTTGTTTGAGGTTATTTTTATCTAAGTTTTAATAATGATACCCATGTGATTTATGAGCATTGGAAGTAATATTTATGTGTTTATATGTATGGGTTTTGTATTGGTGGAATTATTTGATGAGTGGGTTTATGGTTTATGCTAATGATGACTACCCAAGGTTTATGTATGACAGAAAATTTGGGAGTTTTGAGTTATAACATGTGATAGTTGGTAAATCCAATTTTTCCATTGCTATTGGGTTTATTTGGAGTTAGTTGAAGTTCTAAATTTCTTGTGTTGGAGGATATTTTGATTTTGCTTTCATGGGTCTCTTATTGATGTAGTGTAAATTTTACAAAAACTAGTCATAATGTTAGAGATGATATTGAATGGGTTAACTTTATAAATTGGAGTTTATGCCTTGTGAATTAATTTGTTGAGAAACTTTGGAAGAGGAATATGTTATTGATGAGGTTAAATACTAGGCTTGCCTAATTAAGTGCTTATTTGGCAATTCCTAAATTGTAGCTAAATACAGTTTGAAGCTTTATGCTTATTGTGTTAGGTTTACTTGATATTGTTGAGGTTCTAGCTAATATCCTTTGCAGCTTGGAGAATTAGGCTTTTTGCGGGTTGCAAGGTAAGTAGGTTTTTAATGGGATTTTTGAAAAATAACCATGTTGTATAAATGTTGTTTTTGGGTTAGACACGCTTTTGGAAACTACCTATGGAGACTATATTTTTCTAAAAACTATTGTGTTGTAACCTTAATATATATATGATTATATATGAAAATGCATCATATTTGGTATTGCATTTAGGGAAATGCATGAATTGTTGATATGGAAAAATGAGCATCTTTTATTTAATCTTTGATAAGGAAATCTTGGATGTTATGGTATATTAGAAAATTTAAAGATGCTTATCTTGTCTTGTTATGTGGGAAATTGTTAGAAAATCTTTTGACAAGAATGAAGTTGAAAACCTTACAAACTTTGTGGAAGTTAGATTATTTAAAGTTTTTCTGAAACTACCTGGTTATAAACTATGTATTTGAAAGGAAATGTATACCTGTGAGCTTTATGTGGTTTTGACACCATGCCATGTGTGATTTCTCAGTGATCACCCGATTTGGTTTCCATAGTCTTTGTGACAATGGAATCAAATCCAGGTCAGTGCCCTTTCACTTTGGATGACGCGTTCTTCCCTGCTGTCCATGGGGGGAAGAGGTTCCTTGATTGTGTGTGGGTGAGGCTACTGCCCATGGGGCCAAGAGACCACATGCAAGAGAGGTCCTATTTGACACGCTCTCTCTGCTACCCATGAGGGGAGAAAAAACCTTGAGGGTATGGGTGAGGCTGCTGTCCATGGGACCAAAAGTCTGCATACCAGAGAGGACAATATCATGCCAGTTGTGAATGGATAGATCCCCTGACCGGTCTATGTGGTAGTGTGGTATATTTGTGATAATTTATCTTATGTTAGATATTATGGCTTTGGAAATTATATTGTTGATGCTCACAGATCATAGTATATAGTTTCAAGGTATTTACTTTGAGAAACTTTGTGTTTTATTATTTAATCATTCTTGTCACATTATTATTATTGAAGATGAAACTTGAATTTTCCCCACCCTCACTAATTATGCTACTTACTGGGTGTTAGCTCATCCCACCCTTTAACAGTTTTTCAGATTTATTAGCTATACCTTGGGTATGGAGCTTAATTCTTTGGTGATGATTAGAGTGCTATGTTAAATTTGGAGGCTCTTGCTATAACTTGTTGGTGACTCGATCTTGTTGTGTTCAATGAGACCTTAGTTAATTCTATTGGAGGTGAGTCGCTTGAGGTTTGTTAGCTTTTGGCATGGTAGGCCTAGACTTGATGTTAAGGTCCTTATTCTTGATAAGATTGTGACTTTGTGTAATTTAATAAGAGTTTTGTAATATATTCATGTATTATGTGGAGACACATGATTTTTAGTTATTGTTTGTAAATGTGTTATAGAGCTTTGACTTGTAATAGGGAGATTTTAGTATGGTTATATATTCTTATCCTATGGAAAAGAAAGGAAAATAGATCTCCTATAGTTTGATTTGCCAAAAGGAAAAATCTACAGGTACCCTTGGGATGTATTTCTCATGCTTTGGACCCTTTGGGGTTTGGGGCGTGACAGAATGCCTCGTCTACAAAAGTTCTCCGAAAAGTCCTTTCGGGCTTTATCATCACGGAATCGTACAGAAGAAGGTGTAGGGTCAGAAGAAGAAGATGCCCCAGAACGCAGAGGGTTCTGGAACGGAGTAGATTTGCGTTTAGGTGCCATAGAGTAGACTAACGCGAGAGAGAGAGAGAGAGAGAGAGAGAGAGAGAGAGAGACAATCAGAAAAGTACCAACAACAGCAGTATATAAGAATATAAAGAAATGAAGGTACGTATGCATGAAAATGCTTGAACTTGTGACATGCAAACTTAAATACATCATGGGCTCAGCCCAATCCAAACCTACCAGCACACAACATTGCAACAAAGTAAACACACATCTAAATGCATGAAACATTGTTATAATGCAAATGTGATGCAATGCATGATGTTTTAAAACCATTTAAACAAAACCCATCCCAAAAATTTCATAAAAACCTCAATAATTTTGAAAAATCCCAAAAATTTTCAAAAACCCTAAAAGTTAGGTAAAAAATGCATGAAATGTATGATAAGACGATGAAAAGAAGATCATACCTGCGAAAAATACAAGATTAAGACCAAAGAAGGAGTGGGGAAAAGATTTGGAGTGAGTGAGAGGTGTTTGGGAAGGTGAGAAGTCTGAAAGGATCGAGAGAGATCGAGAAAAGTGAGTGAGAAATCGCGTAGATCCTTTATAAATAAACTTCATAAATCTCGACAGATCGAGAGGTGTCGAGATTAAAAACGCGTGTTTTATCTGTCAAAGAGCTGTCCAACATCTATCGAGAGGTGTCCACAGTAAAGGAATCTCGATGGATCGAGGAAGCTGTCGAGAAGCTATCGAGTAACTAGAAAGTATCTCGATGGATTAAGTAGCTATCGAGAAGCTATTGAGAATGCGATAAAAAGCAATTGAAGGGTCTCGATAGATAGCCTAGCTGTCGAGAGGTGTCCAGCAGCTGTCAAGATTGCTTAAAAACAATTTTTCAAGAAGAGAAAAACACAGATATGAATGCAATCAAGCATGCTATACAACCAATGATCCAAACAACATTTTAAGCTCTCAAAATCATCTCTCAATAAGAAAAATGTTAAGCACATAGATCCAAAACATACACACACACTAAACACGTCTAACTAATTTTATATTTCAAAAACAAGTTAGGATAGTTTAGTGAGCATACATTTACACATGTATTCCTTGTGATGGCCAAATCACATTGTACCTACACATGTATCAAAAGTAGCAAAGAATATTGCGTGTTGTGTGTGAAAAACATCGCAAGATTGTATAAGTGTCTACATGTTATGATGATTTGAGATATGAGAAAATCACTTTAACTCACACACAATCATAACTGTTTGATGGGGACTATCACCTTTGAGGTACATCCTATAACTCACACATCTCCTAGAATACACGCTTGCAATCATGTATAAAGCATTTTGATTCTTTTTGCTTTTTATTTTTCTTTGCATATTTTTCTTTTAAGCAAATCATGCATGGGCATATAAGAGATAGAAAAGAAATACCCAATGATGTTAAGCATTTGACATTCCACTTTTGCTATGCCGAGGCATACAAATGTCATTTCATGATTGGCGAGCAACAGTGGTGAGATGATTATTTATGCCTTTCTCTTAGGATTTTCTAGCCCTTTCCGTCAAAAAGAGTGATACGAGTGTTAAGCACAAGAGATTACTTAACCTTACTCATCACAAACATGAGCCACAAAGTTCACTTGCTTAGTTGTGCATAGAGATGCTCATCTAAGCTACAAAAGAAACAAAGTTTAGAAAACTTTGTTTCATTGGCCATCGAAGATACACAAGTACCAATGTACATATACACACACTGTTTTTGTATTTTTCTTGATTTTTCAAAATTTTTTTTATACGAAAAACAAAATAAAGCAAAACTGAAAAGTAAACAAACAAAAACATGTTAAACAAAGCAATGCATAAAACTAGATTGACTCAAAACACGAAAGCAAAACATACAAGTAATGCAAAAACAAAAACAAGAAGGGGAGAGAGAGAAAAAGTGACAGAATCACTTGGAGCCATTTTCCTTCCACACCTTGGAAGAACCTTTCTGTTTAGCAAACCTTTGATCCGGTGGTGAGGGGGAAGAATTGAAACCGTTCAAATTCGAAAGGAACATGAGGGCTTTGAGAAGATCTCTAAGAGGAGCAAAGGAGGATGGAAACTGATTCTGGTTTCCCGACGCGATCATGCTGTTGCTCTGTTGAGGGGCTAACCACTTATAGCAATTAGGTCGAGTATGTCCAGCTGCTTCACAGTGATGACAGAAATGCTGCTTTTTTTGTTTGGTTTTTTGAGTATTTCCCTTCTTAGCCCTATGGTTCTTAATCTCTTTCTTATCAAGCTTAGGGAGTGCTCCTAAGATAGATTTACCATTGTCTACGTTCTCACTAGCTAATTCATTTTTAATCTCATTGTTCTCAGTTTCAACATTATTAGCAGGAGGAGCGAAAATAGTAGTACTAGAAGTAGCAATACTAGGAGAAGAGAAATCATACTCTAAACCGGTTCGATCGAAAGCAGATTTTTGAAGATTAAGCATCTCATCAAGCTTTGCACTGGAAGTCCTCTCCAACTGAGCTCTAACTTGGAACAGCTCTGCCTCAAGCTTCTTGGTCTTCTCAGCCAAGAGATTATTCTCAAATCTCAGTGCTCCAATGGTCTGATTTGCTTCATCAAACTTTGTGGAAATTTCTTCTCGTTCAAGCTCCACTTCACTAAGCTTCTTGGTGGCCAACCTATACAACTTCTCATGCTTTTTTGAGACCTTGTATAACTTTGTCTAGGCTGTATGGATGTCATCTTGCTCATCCATCTTTTCAAACTTAGACTCCACCAATTCCTCTTCATCATCCACATCTTCAACAATCCCTTCAGTAGGATTTACAGTGGCAGTGAAGGCATTTAGGATTCCATCATCCTCATTATCAGAATCATCCTAAGGCTCAGTATCGCTCAACGTAGCAGCAAGTGCCTTGCTCTTCCCAATGGTCTTGAGATACGTAGGACATTCTTGTTTCATGTGACCGAAACCCTGAAGCATTTTGGTCTTGAGGGAACAGTGTACTGACCGCCATCCCTAGCATCCTTTTTCCCTTTGTCTTGGCTCTTGAACTACGAAGAGCTGGATTGCTTTCGGTCCTTGTCAAATCCTTTCGCGTTGGCATTCTTCATAAACTTCTTGAACTGCCTCATAATATAAGATTTCATCTTAGAATCTTCATCGTCTAAAGACTCATTAATGTCACTACTCTTGGCCTTCAATGCCATGCTTTTGCTCTTGCTTGATTTCCCGATCCTTGTCAAACCCAACTCATAGGTTTGTAGATTTCCAACCGACTCTGTCAAAGGAATTTTATAAATATCCTTTGATTCCTCAATCGCGGTGATCTTGGCATGAAATCTCTCGGGTAGAGATCTAAGCACCTTTTTGACAATCTTGGGTTCAGGAATGGTTTCCCTAAGATTAAAAGCTGAGTTCACTATGTCCTTGAGCTTGGCATAGAACTCATCGAATGATTCATCCTCTTCCATCTTAATCTCTTCAAAGCTCGTAGCAAGCCTCTGAAGCTTTGAATCCTTAACAGCCTTGGTTCCTTCATAGGTTGTCTGGAGAATGGTCCATGCTTATTTAGCAGTTTTAGTAGAGGATATCTTCTTAAATTCCTCATTCGTGACTGCACTGAATAGAGCATTCAATGCCCTGCTGTTGAAGTTCACCGCCTTGATCTTAGCATCATCCCAGTCAGCCGGCGCTTCCGTAGGTATGCGACTTTATCACCAACTTAAGAAAGATGTTGGCTGCAAAGTTTTTCAGTTCATCACACGATGAAGATCAAGAAGCTCCTTGGTCACAAAACCCTACGGTGTACAAACACAGCAGCTTCTTCAAGAGAAAGATGAACTAGGGCAAATTCTGTCTTCAGTCACAACTTGCATGAACAAAACTTTGCTTCACACTTGTGCAACCTTTGACGGCCCTTAAAATAATCCTTATATATGTTTAGGGTTGTGAGAAAAGAAAGCCCAAACATATACATACGGATTGGATGAAAAACAGCTCTGAAAAACTGAATTCCATAAACTTCGACAGATAGGGTATCTATCGAGCTAGCTGTAGAGCTACTAGCTTCAACAGCTTTTTAAACCGCGATAGATACTAGCTATCGAGCTAACTGTTGAGCTTTAAAATTCAGCACTTCTTCACTTGTTTCTTGGACAGATTTTGATAGGCCACAAACGGATTAACCCCTTGTGATTGAAATTAATTAATTAATTAGTCAAGTTATTAATTAATCAATTTATCATGCAAAATGCGTGGTAGAACAAACAAATCACCAAACAACTAAATACGCAGCGGAAAAGAAAAGGCACGGTGATTTGTTTACGAATGGGGAAAACCTAACGGCAAAAGCCCCATCGGGTGATTTTCAGGTCACCACTCCCCCGAAACTCCACTATTATCATAACAAGCGGTTACAAGTAAAGGAATCCCAAGTACCTTACCAACCTACAGTTGAACCCTTACCCCAATACCCAATTAGACTTGTTCTGTAGTGACAGCTCCCCCTTTTGATGTACGGCCCCCAAGTACGTGACTAACCAATGCGCGGATCCCAGTACGCGACTTCAATCACCAACTAAGAAAAGGTTGTTGGCTGCAAAGTTCTTCAGTTCATCCATATGATGAAGATCAAGAAGAAGCTTGGTTACAAAACCCTATGGTGCACATACACAGCAACTTCTTCACAAGAAAGAGATGAACAAGGGCAAAAACTTTGTCTCCAGTCACAATTTGCTTGAACAAGGTTTGCTCAATTCTTGTGCAACTTGTGAACATTTTGACGGCCCTTAAAACAATCCTTTTATATGTTTAGGGTTAGGAGAAAAGAAGGCCCAAACACATAATCACAGATCCCAAGAAAAACAGTTCAAATTGCTGTTTTCTTAAATCTCGACAGATAGAAGTTGTCGAGCATCTGTCGAGATAGCTGTTGAGCATACAGGCTGAACAGCTCCTTAAACCTCGACACATGCTAGTTGTCGAGCTTTAGTGATTTTGCACTTTCAGCTTGTTTTCTTGAACAGACTTGATGGCTTCAACACTTGACCTTGAAACATGGTTTCTTGAAGTATTTAAACACATCCTAAATCTACTCAAATACAAGTAAAGTGCGTTTTGTTAAAGGATAAGCCAATTACATAAAATAGTGACATATGTTCCTAACAAGTGAAACACATATGTCCTAATAGATTTGCATGGCTTTAACACTTGATCTTGAAACCTTGTTCCTTGAAGTATTAAACACATCTTAGATCTGCCCAATTACAAGTAAAGTGCGTTTTGTCAAAGGATTAGTCAATTCTAAATTGACAACTTGTGTTAACCTAGATCTGAATAATTTATCTAAGTAATCACTTGGCTAAATAACTAGGTTAAACAACTTGTGTTTTAAGGGGTCTAAAAACGTACAAGTGGTATTAGAGCAGGTTAGCTCTTGTTTTAGGTTATTATACCAAGAGTTGATCCTTGACCCTTGTTGTCATGGAACACAGACACTCTCTTGTGATCCCACCTTACTTTGATGGGAACAACTATGCCTATTAGAAAGTAAGGATGAAAGCATTCCTGAAATCTATTGATGAGAGAGTTTGGAATTTTGTTGAATACGGATGGGAGAAACCGACTACTCCTGTAGGCGAGTGGCAAACTTCTCAGAAAAAAGTAGCCGCTTTTAATAACAAAGTCATGAATGCTATTTTTAATGCTATTTCTATGGAGGAATTCAAGAGGATATCAAATGTTGAGGTTGCTCATACTGCATGGAATATTCTCCAAACTGTGCATGAAGGCACAAAGGCAGTTAAGATTAACAAACTGCAGCAGTTAACTACTAGATTTGAAAGTATTAGAATGTCTGATGATGAATGTTTTGATGAATTCTATGCTAAACTGAATGATATTGTTAACTCTGCTTATAATTTTGGTGAAATTTATGATCAACCTAAGATTGTTAGGAAGATTCTTAGATCCTTGACTGAGGATTTTAGACCCAAAGTGACTGCCATTACTGAAAGCAAGGATGTGGACTCCATCCCTGTTGATGGGTTTGTAGGATCTCTCCAGTCCTATGAGCTAGACCTACCTAAGACAAACAAATCCAAATCAATGGCTCTTAAATCAGTTGATAATGTTGATGGTAATGGATTTGATGATGAACTCTCTTCTACAGAGATTGCATATCTTGCCAAGAACTTTAGAAACTTTCTTAGGAACAACAACAGAAGGGAAAGAGGTAAAAACAATGCTGAACCTAGGAATTTTAAGAGGAATGAACCCATTAAAGTGAATAATACTGATAAATCTAAAGAAAGAGTAGGTCAAACCTCTAATAATTCCATGGGTCAACAATGTTTTGGTTGTCAAGGGTATGGTCATGTGAAATCAGAATGTCCCACATTCTTGAGATCAAAGGGTAAAACTATGACTGTAACCCTTAGTGATGATGAAGTTTCTGATCATGAGTCTGGTAGTGATGATGATGGAAACTTCATTGCTTTCATAGCTACTGCTATAGTTGATGAAAGTGTTGTGGTTGATGAGAACCTCTCTGATGGGGAACTCTTTGAGAATGCTGATTTGCAAGAAGCATATAATAAGCTTTGCAAGGTTGCTGCAAAGGATGCTATGAATGTTGACATAGGATTGAAGAAAATTGCTTCTTTTGAACTTGATAAGAAAAATTTGCTGTTGAAATTGTTTAATGCTAATGAATTGATTAACAAGGTGAGAACTGAAAACATGCTGTTGCTTGATAAAGTTAAGAATTTGAAATTAGAATTATCTGTTGCAAGAGAACAAACAAATAGGTCTGCTAGTTCTAAACTTGAACACATGTTGAGTATTCAGAAGTCTCCCTTAGACAAAACTAGTCTTGGTTTTGAAGATAGCATCTCTGTGTCTAAAACTCATTCCACAAACTTTGTTTCTTCTTCTGAGCCCCCCAAGAGTGAGATTGTCAAACCAGTAGAAGTTATACCTCCTCCTAAGAAGATTAGGGTTGATCTTAAAAAGTCTAAGCCTAAGAATCCTACCCTTCCTAAGGATAAAATGCATGATAGACCTTTATGGGTTTGTCATTTTTGTGGAAAGACTGGACATATTCGTCCAAATTGTTTCAAGTTACAAGTTGCAAAGCGAGCAAATAAGCCAAAAGTACTTGTACCTCAAGCACAAGATCCTATGGTACTTATTGGTGAGTTGGTAAAGACTTTAAACCTTTATTCCAATCCTGGAGTTGCTCATCATTCTAATATGAACAATAACTCCAATGCTAGAGTTGCATCTAAAAGGTTTAGGATGCAAAAGGCTCAATTTAATTGAGTCTTTTTGACATGGTTCTTGTGCTTCATCTCAATATTCTTTGTGACCTTTCTCCTTTTGTTGTTTTTGTTGTTGTTTTTTATTTTATTTTTTATTTATTATTATTATTTTTATTTTTATTTTTTTTATTTTTTAATTCTAGGATTTGCATTGCATAACATTCATGCATTTCATGATAGGTTGTTTTGTTTCTTTTGAAAAAAAAAAAAAAAGGAAGGAAAAATGTGTCTTGTGTTATTGTTCTTGGTCTTGTAATCAAGGTTGGCCATATTATCTTTACATAACATGTTTGTGTACCTTGATTAGCTTGGATGAGCTTATTTTACTGCATTTTGTTAGTGTCAGCTATGTAGTGCATGTTGTGTGGGAGTTGTTTATAGTTTTTGATCACATGATCTTGATTTTGAAGTTACATGCTTTTGATTGTAAGGACTAAAAAATCCTAAGAGAAAGGCATAAATAACCATCTCACCACTGTTTACTAGCCAATCATGAACACCTTAGTGCATATCATATGATTTTGTGCTCGAAAAAGTGTAGCACATGCATAAAAAGAACATAAGGTATAGCCTTAGATTAATGCTAAAATTGGTGTGTACATTATTGGGCTATAATAAATTCACAAGGAAATAAAATTGGTGTGTACATTACTTGACTAATCTCATAATTTCAAATAAAATAAAATTGGTGTGTACATTATGAGGCAAGACAAGAAACTTACATGATTGCAAGCTTGTTTTCTAGGAGATGTGAGAGTTATACGATGTAACTCTTTAGGTGATAGTCACTTTCAAACTTATGTGATGAATTTTGTAGAAATTGTGATTGATCACTATTTATTTATCACCTCACATGTATTTCATGCTATTGCTAGTTGCACACACTACACAAGTTATTCATTGCTAAACATAGTACATGATATTGTGTGTGATCTTGTTGTGGCCATCCAAGATTAAAAATTCCTTGATTTTAATGCAAAATGTGTTTAATGTTTGAGTTTTTGAGGACAAATTGGTTGAAAAACTTGTTTTTGGGAGATCTGGGTTGAATTCAAGTGTTTTTGAAAAACTTTTAATCTCATACTTATGCATCTCATTCATAAAACAATGTGCTTTGAGGAGTTTCTACATTAAAATGCTCTGTTTTTCAAAAATTTGAGTTTTCCAAATTTTCGATTGATTGAATCTGACTCTCGACTGATCGAAAATGCGATAAAAATTTTGGTTACAATCTGCCTGGCTTGATCGGTGCTCGATTGATGTTGGATCGATCGAATCTATTCTTCGATCGATCGAAGCTTATTTTCGACCGATCGAATTTCGGTCTGAAGGTGTTTTAAAAAGTCTTTTCTCACGTGTTCTTCATACTTTTTCAAACTTTTCAAACACTTTTTGACTGTTCCTCTTCGACCGATCCAATCTAAACCTTTTTTGTTGCTTTCTTCCTAAAATTTCTCAAGGGTTTTTTTCCTCAAGTGCAGGTAAGACCTTTTTACCCTTTCTTTTTCATTAAAATCACAATTTTCATGCATTTTCATTCATTTTTGTTGAAAATTTCGAACCTAGGGATTTTGGGATTTTTGTTCTAATCAGTTGTTTCTAATCAATTTTGTTTAATGGGTTTTTGTCCTTGGAGGTTATTAACATGATTCTCATGCATTAATTTGATTAATTATGTGATTTGGAAAAAATTTAAAAACCTAGGGCTTGAAACTTTGTGAAATTGGGGATTTTGTTCAATTGGGCTAAAATTGATGAAATTGACTTGTGTTATTGGTTGATTATGTCATTATATGATGTTATCTAACTAGTGTAATGATAAATTGATCAATTTGTTGGGATTTTTGAAATTGGAATTTTCAAAATTTGGGTTTTTTGGTTTAAAACTCTATGTTCAAGTCAATTGATGGTTTATGAGGTTATTTTGAACAATTTTCAATGCATTAGAGCATGCATCATATGTGCATTCATTACATGCATCATATAGATTGTTATTTATTGAGATTTTTTGTCTCTAACCCTCTCTAATGCAGTCCGCCCTTGGTTTCTTTGTTTCTTTTCTTTGTTTTCTATTTTTGTCTTTCCTTTCCAACCCTTAGCATCATGGTTAGAAAGACTAGGGCAAAAAAACCACCTCCTCCTCTTCCCCGGCTTTTGAGAGTGATAGGTTTAGGCTTGAGAAAAACCAAGAAACTTATGAGAAGCTTAACATATTTAGGTCTGTCTGGGCTTAGCGTAAGGTCATACAAGATGAGTTAGATCCAGAAATCCGTAGGAACTTTGAGTGTAGGGGTTGGTTTCCTCTTTTGGATATAGATCAACCTCTTCCGGTTTCCTTGATTAGAGAGTTCTACTCAATATGTGATGAGTTGGATAAGGGGTGAAGAGTATGTCATTACACCTTCTGTAGTGGCCACTGCTCTTGGTGTACCTTTGGTTCAGCAGCCTGTGTACCCATACACTGTGACCCCTCCTCTTGATGACATTATGTCTTACATCACTGGTACTTCCATTTAGTGGGGTACTGATCCTCGTGTCACCTCTCATAAGCTTACTAAGCTCAATTATTTGTTCTTCGAATTTCTTGTCATTCTATTTGGCCTATCTCTCACTTGCACACTATTCCTATTGAGAGATGTGCATTTTTGTATGCCCTTGTGACTGATGCTCCTATGAGTTTTCCTACTCTTTTCATTTGATCTTTGGTTGAGGTTCATAGGAGTAGTTCTAAATCACATGGTCTTTTCTTCCCTGTTTTTATCCATAGGATTTTGTATATTTAGGATTAGAGGATTTTCCTACATCTGAGCCTGTCCATATCATCGCTCCCATAGGTGCCACCTTCCTTAGGCAAAGAGCAGCTCAGATGAAAGCTAGCTCTAAGCGCCCTAGAGTAGAGTCTTCCATAGGTGCTGCATCTCAGCCTGCTTCTTCAGGTGACCCCACAGCTGAGGAGTTTGTCGATCCCACTGTCGCTGTTGATCCTCCACTGACTTCTTCTAGCGATGCTTCTCTACGGAGTATGCTGGACACTGTCATGACCGTTTAGGCGGCGCATGGATAGATTTTGGTGGACGTGCTCACGGAGCTTCAGGCTTTGCGTGCTGATTTGACAAGTGCTTGACGGTCTCCTCCACCACCTCCTTTTGATGATGATTCATGATTTCCCTTTGCCAATTCGTCACAAAAAGGGGGAGTACATATTGATGGAGATAGGGGGAGTTTTGGAGCTTTTTGGAGCTTTAGATTGTATATCTAGGAGTTTTATGTATTTCCTTCTTATTTGGCTCATGATGTATTTACTTGTATATGTTAGGGGGAGACACTATGTTTTATGTTTTATTGTTTCTTGTTTCACATATGATACATTGGTTATTGATTTATATTATAAGGTTATTCATGATCAAAACTTAGAGTCTAGATTTAGGTTGCTCAAAGTGTGTTTATGTGTAAAGTTGGAATCGAGTGATTGCAGAATTTACTGGACTAAATTTGCAAGGCTCGATCGATCAAAAATTAGACTTGATTGATCGAAACTCGTGCAGATTATTTTTTTTGCAGAATTTCCAACTCAGCCCAAGCCCAAATGTCGAGTAGGGTTTTATGTTTTGCTTCAAGTAGAAAAGGAAAAACCCTAGCTATGTTTTAGAGGTTGTTGATATGCTGTGTGTGTGAATCTCCTGTGAGATCTAGAGGTGTTTACCTTAATACACACTTAGGATTATCAAGATTAAGATTGAAGTCAAGAACTTGGTGATCTCTTCAGTTGCTGTTTCAAGAGCTTAAAGAAAAACACAAATAGATGAACTTGTGGTTGCTATGGATAAAGGAAAGAAGTAGTCTGTAGACTCGGAGCTGTCACGTGGTCGTGGTAGTAAGTTTTCTACACGAGGTAGCAATAGGATGTTAGTGGTCTAAGTCTTATTGTACAAACTTCAATTCTTTCATAGTGGATCTGTTTTACCTTGAGGATAGCTAGGTTAAATCCTTCCTAAGTTTTTTACTTGTTTGGTTTTCCTGGGTTATCATATCGTTGTGTTATTTACTTTTCCGCATTGTTTACATGATATGATTTGTTTGTGTTAACCTAGATCTGAATAATTTATCTAAGTAATCACTTGGCTAAATAACTAGGTTAAACAACTTGTGTTTTAAGGGGTCTAAAAATGTACACTTAGGATGATTGCTGGAAAGAGGTACTTTGGTACTAGTGATGGAGTTAATGAAGAAGAGGCTTGGCGTTGCCAAAAGGCCATGGGGGACTTCTTTCATCTTTTGGGGTTGTTTGTGGTGTCTGATGCTATTCCTTTTCTTGGGTGGACATGAAAAGGCCATGAAGAAAACTGCAAAGGAATTGGATGGAATTCTTGGGGAATGGTTGGAAGAGCATAAGCGAAAGAGAGCTTCATCTGAGAATAAAGGGGGGGAAGATTTCATGGACATAATGCTCTCTGTCCTTGATGGTGCTGAGCTTGAAGTTTACGATGCTGATACAATCAACAAATCCACATGTTTGGTACGTTTTCTCTTTTCACTTCTTCAGGTCATAATCTATATGGGATTCCTAAAATTATTACTAGAAGGTAAAGGTGGGGCTCGAAGAATTGCAGATAGATGTACAAAAAGAAATTAATTGTGTGAACCAAAAACTCAACATTTCTTTTACAAGAATTACAAACCCTTATGGACACCCTAATATTCTCGCCAAATTTATAGCCAGACAATTAAAGAATAGGGTTTCATTTCAAAAAGCAATGAAAAAGGCTATTGAATTAACTGAACAAGCAGATACGAAAGGAAGGGGCTTGCTTGAACATGTTCCAAGCAAGGCGGCTCTCAAATGCAGGGCATACCAAAAATAATCATCTCAAAACTGACTTTTTAAGATTAAGTGTTTATTTGGTAACAACTTATTTAATTGAAAGTAAATTTTTTTCCTGAAAGTATGGTAAATAAAGCAAAAAAAATAAAAAAATAAAAAAATAAAAGGTACTAAAAAGTGTAATGAAACCTATAAATAGTAGCAAAAATAAACTGAATAGTAAAAAAAATTGACTTTTTAAGCCAATGTAGGGTGCTAGGCAACCCAATCCTTTACCCATCCTTACAAATGATTAGTCATTTACGCTCTGTTTGTTTCACTGGAAAACCTTTACTTCTATAACGTAGGTAGGCTAATATACTACATTTCCTTAAAAAGTAGATGAATAGTTTTTTTTTTAGGCCTTGCACTTTAAAAAACAAAGAAGTGTATTGCAAATATCACCATCTATATATATATATATATATATATTGTAAAATCCAACCATGTACTGTCTTACTTCAATGTAACAATTTGTCATGTTACACTGTTACAGTATTCTGTATTGCCTTATGTATATAATTATGCTTCTTTGCTTTTCCTTACAATCTAAAGCTCCAAAACATATGTTGGGAAATTTAGACCCCGGTTGATAGAATTAACAAGTTTTAAATCCAAGTTGTTAATTAGATTTATTATGAATAAAACTTGTTAAAACAAACAAACATCAATATCATGTCAAAATCATGTGCAGTGGAAAAGTAAATAAGACAAACTAGTTTCACAGTAAAAAACCTGGGGGGAAACCTTCCCGAAAAGCAATCCACTATAGTAAACCCTACAAAAATACATAAGTTTGGGCCGAAAATCAGATCTAAAAAACTGATTTCCATAATTCTCGATAGATACCTCGATAGATAATATCTGTCGAGCAACTGTCAAGCTTTAATGAATCAGCACTTCTTCACTTGTTTCTTGTACATATTTGCATGGCTTCAATACTAGACTTGAACTTTTGTTCCTTGAAGTACTAAATTCATCCTAAATCTACCCAAATACAAGTAAAGTGTGTTTTGTCAAAGGATTAGCCAATTACATAAAATATGTCCTTAACAACATAGGACATTTTTTGCTTTACATTTGCATTCTAACAAAAGGTATGCACTTTGCAGAGTATGATTGCTGGAGGCAGTGACACTAGCACAGTTACTCTAACTTGGACAATAGCGTTATTGCTAAACAACCGCCATGTGTTGAAGAAGGCCCAAGATGAGCTTGATGTCCAAGTGGGCAGGGAAAGAATTGTAAACGAATCAGACATCAGTAAGCTAGTCTATCTCCAAACCATAGTTAAAGAGACATTACGTTTGTATCCTGCAGGTCGACTTGCAGGACCACGTGAATTCACTGAGAATTGCATTATAGATGGTTACCATGTTCCAAAAGGCACTCGATTAATCACAAATGTATGGAAAATCCAAACAGATCCACGCATATGGTCAGACCCATTAGAGTTCAAGCTCGAAAGATTTCTCATCACCCACAAGAATGTTGATGTTGGGGGTCAAAATTTCAAATTGCTCCCATTTGGAAGTGGTAGAAGAGTATGTCCTGGAATATCTTTTGCCCTTCAAATGGTTCACTTAGCATTGGCTAGTTTTCTACACATGTATGATATCTCAATTCCCTCGGATGCAAAGTTTGATATGACTGAGACAGTTGGTCTCACAAACAACAAAGCCACCCCACTTGAAGTTCTCATCAAACCTCGCCTACACCTTCCAAGCTTTATGGATTAAAGACTGTCTAATATAATTCATGTGCAGGTCTAAGAATTGTGATTTGATCAAAATTTTCCATGATTTGTCTATACTTTGTTACTGGGCGTGCCATTTTGCTATTGTGAAATGGAAATAACAATGCCTAATAATTGGGGGAAAACGATTATTTCTCCACCTTCATTATGTTGGGTTATTCATACATAAATAGATTTGAATTTTTTCAATCTCATCCTCCAATGAGAGATTTTGTCATAAGAAATTGAAATTTCTATACACCATAAAATGTCGAAACTTGGGCTTCACATTTTATGCATGAAAAAATAATTAACTGTGATCGTGTTATTTTTCAATTAAATTAAGGTAGCACTACCATACAATATGTTGTATCATAATCTAACACAAACTAAGAAGATTTTTTTCAAAAGAAAAAAAGAAAAAAGAAACATAAAGTTTTGTTTTTGTTTTTTGAAATCAAGGGTAGAGCAGAGCACTGCAGGGGGTTGCAGGAATAATTTCCTTCTAAACTCAATCACCCTAAAAGAAGCTCATTCCCTTCTAAACTACATGCTTGTGTTGCAAGTTTTACCTCATTGACAGGAGAAAGTATGTTAAATTACCAATTGTCCTAAAAGTTTAAACTATTAGAATATTGTAAATTTAATTATTTAAACACATACTTCTAACAAAGTATCTTATGAGTTTGACCTCTGAAGTATCTCTCCCTGTCTCTCCTTTGTTTTATATTCCATTTTTTATGGCCGTTTTGGATTCTTTAGTTAATTGTAGGGCAGTCAAATTCCTTAATAATTGTCTTCTTTAAGTTGCATTTTGAACATTTCAATTTGAACTTATCACATTACAAACTTGATTCAAATTATAATGTCATGGAATTTGCCAATCACAAAACATCAACATATAATATAACATTTTTTTACATGCGAGATATATATTCATTGCATTCACATGAATCACATGTTCTTTTGATTAAGGGCATAGCCCTCCCACTTTTGTCAAAAGAATAAATTTAGAGACAATTTTTTTTTACATCTTGTTAAAGTGACAGATTGTAAGTAGTGAAATTAAAAATGATATTAGTGATGGGTCAATATATACATGATATCAACCGAATCTACCGCTCAAAAGTTGCACTCAAAACTATACATGAAAAGGTTATGCTCCCCTACTCTTTGGAGGGCCCTCCTTTGCTGTTTTACGGTAATTTATTGTTGCTTATGTTTTCTTTCTTCCCCTAGTGGGTTAATAATTTTGTTTCCTTTCAGGAAAGAAAAAAATTTGACATATATCTTTTTTTAGAAACAAACACACACTACACACTCAAGAGGGAGAGAAAAAAATTGACAGGTATTTAACCAGAGGCAAAACACTCTGTCATTTAAATATAAGCCACACAAGTCAATTAGAAAGAAAATGATATGTCATGGAATAATATTTATACAGAACAAGTAGATGACTCAGGAAAGTACTAGAGATTGTTTCAAACAAAGAAAGAAAAAACGAAAATGGATGCCGACATACAGTATGGACTTCGTGGCATCGGCGATTAGTGCAGACCCCACAATTTCTATCATCATTTGTTTCAGAAAATATATGTAGTGACTGGTTACTTTGACCCGACTCTCACTGAAACCATGCCTGATTGGTAGGGACTCTCTTCACAGCGTCCAAAGGTTTAGAAAAAATTCGGAATGAAAAAACAAAATTGATTGGATCGTACGAATTGAAATATTTGATTTTGAGAGTTAGTAATTTGTGTTCGGTTAATAGATTTTGTTAGGGTAATTGTTAATAAACTATATTAAAAAAAAAATTATACAATTTTTGTGAAAAATATAAATAACTGTCAACAAAATTAATTATTTTCTTTTTCTCAAATTTTTAAAATTTTTTTTTTCTCATTTTCTCATAAAATATTTCTAAAAATAGTTTTAAACTAATGCACTTAGAATATTTTTTAACATATCCGTAAGTAATTTATCTACTCTTATCTGTCTCCTGCAGCAGTTGTAGAAAATCACAAACAGGGAAAAAAAATATCATATGTAAAGCAAGATTTATGATTGTGATTGACGTTATCATGCTTAGGACTTAATGCAATCACATTGGGGTCTCTTGCTAGCTGTTTCTTAAAGTAGAAAAATGATACCAAAATTCTTTTTATTTATTTTTTATTTTTTTATGTTTTGATAACTGAAATAAAGGAAAGCGGTACTTTGAAAAGTAAGAAAAAATTAATAGATCAAATAAAAAAAAAAATTTACTAAAGCGAAAAAAATAAAGTATAGAATAATGGATATTGTGCAGGGCAAAAAGAGATTGGCGTGAATTTGATTTGATTTTGGCTTCAGTTACTATTTGCTCACATAATTCATTTTTAGAGATGGGATGCAAGATCAACCCTGTAGTACCCGTCACAATACAAGAAAAATGTAAATCTAGTAAAAAAACTACTAGCGTAGTGATTAATATTCAAGCAGGAAATCGATGAAAAAAGACTAAGTGTTGGTTCTCGAGTTTAGTCCGAGCATGGTGTTACAGATGATTTATCTCTCTTCTCCTTGTTTATGATCCTTTTTTTTTTATCTCTACCTTGATCTTGGTGCTTCTTAGCTTTATATATATCTTAGCAAAGACGCATCCGGATCTTACATTTGGAAGGCTATGATCAAACTGTCTTAATACTTGTCCCATTAAGACCTTGCTAGAAGGTTTTTACACTTGAGTATTAGCTGTGGTAACACTACTTGTACGTTTTTAGACCCCTTAAAACACAAGTTGTTTAACCTAGTTATTTAGCCAAGTGATTACTTAGATAAATTATTTAGATCTAGGTTAACACAATCAAATCATATCATGTAAGTAATGTGGAAATATAAAGAACACACGATATGATAACCCAGGAAAACCAAACCAGTAAAAAACCTGAGGAGGATTTAACCTAGCTATCCTCGAGGTAAAACAGATCCACTATGAAAGAATTGAAGTTTGTACAATAATACTTAGACCACTAACATCCTATTGCTACCTCATGTAGAAAACTTACTACCACGACCACGTGACAGCTCTGAGTCCATGGACTACTTCTTTCCTTGATCCATAGCAACCAAAAGTTCTCCTACTTGTGTTTTTCTTTAAGCTCTTGAAACAACAACTGAAGAGATCACCAAGTTCTTGACATCAATCTTAATCTTGATAACCCTAAGTGTGTATGAAGGTAAACACCTCTAGATCTCACAGAAGATTCACACACACAGTATATCAACAACTTCTAAAACGTGGTTAGACTTTTTCCTTTTATACTTGAAGCAAAACATAAAACCCTACACGTCATATGGGCTTGAGCTGAGTTGGAAATTCTGCAGAAAAAACAATCTGCACAAGGTTTGATCGATCGAGTCTAATTTTCGATCGATCAAGCCTTGCAGTTTTAGTCCAATAATTCTGCAATCACTCGATTCCAACTTTACACATAAACACACTTTGAGCAACCTAAATCTAGACTCTAAGTTTTGATCATGGTTTGCCAACACATTACAAATTGAAGTTCTAATACATTTAGCTCCTAAAGTCTTAGAACCTAACAAACTCCCCCTTTGGCAATCCGTGACAAAACACATAACAAAACTGAAATGCTCAAAGTTACAAATAGCCCTTTAAAAATTAATACGCCCAAAAGCAATTCAACCTAACTACTATCTATCATTTGCCAGTGTAGACAGCAGCATGACTGAATAAACCTGTATATTCCTGAAACACTCAACAAACACATAAACGCATGTGTGGAAAATACAAGTAAAACAAAATAAAATTCTTAATTTCACAAAACAGAAAATAAAAGACATATACCATGAATAACCTCATAATATAAATCAATAACCAATGTAGCACATGTGAAACAAGAAACAATAAAAGAAACAAAAAACAAAGTGTCTCCCCCTAACATACACAACTCATAAAAATAAATACATCATGACCAAAACAAATACATATGAGCCAAAAAAATATACATCATGAAACTCCTAGATACAATCTAACAAAACTCCCCCTATCTCCATGCATAAACCAATATGTACTCCCCCTTTTTGTATTGTGCTTTAGATCTAACACAGTTTCACCTTTCTGGCATGAAGAACAATTTCAATTTTCTGAAAATCCATTATTCTGTATATTCATGAATATTTTGTCTTACTTCCCAAAGTGGTATCATTGCAACAAAAACTAATAGGTTACATGTAAATTAAGACTGCATGTCATTGCATGATCACGCATGTTGGAAGCACCTAGACTATTTCTGCCAGTGATCGATATTTATTTTACATTCTTTCCACTTTTCCAAACTTTCTGATGAATTAACATCAAATGGGGCATATAGGCAGCAAGTCATACATTTGGAGAAAATAAAAGGAATAAGTAGATTGCCTAAGGAAGGTGGCACCTATGGGAGCGATGCTATGGACAGGCTCAGATGCAGGAAAATCTTCTAATCCTAAATGTATTAGCACCTGTATTAGAACTTAACACTATTCAAGGTCATTTCCCCATTAATGCGGTTAGCTAAGTGGTTGTAGTGCATTTAATGTGGAGGGGACGACCATCTTGTACTTCCTTTTTCTTCTCTTCCTTGTTCAATACCAGGTTACCCTTGTTCCCCTTCGGGTTGCCCTATGCACCTTCTAACTTTGCCCGTCGACCATCTGAGGTTAGGCAGATGTCCTCGGCATCCTCATCAATTATTGTTGGGCAGTCCAGGGGGGAGTTACGTGCATACCCTCCAAGGACAATTTGCCTATGTTCGCTAAGGCCATCACCATTTGAACTCTGTTGGCCATTTGGGTCCACGTCCCCCCCCCCCAATATGATACGAGTGTTTAAAAAGTGATTGACTAAAATACAATAAATAAATAAATTTTTATCTTGAAACCAAATATATAGATATATATATATATATATATATATATAAATATTTAGAGAGACTAATTTAATTGCTCGTTATCTTAGAATCCTTTCTATTGTGTTGTCCATAGAAAATCGTGACGATAAGATTGTGATTGCTACTTGCTAGAATATCGTTAAACAATCAATTGTGCTTTTCACCGTCTAATAATGGAGAAGAAAATAATGAAAAAAGACAAAAGAAGGAAAAACTGAGGAGATATTTTCTTACCTAATCTAACTATCAATCAGATAGATGTTGTATATCTTATCTAGTTCTTCCTCTAATATTCTCGTAAATTAAAAAAGAAAGTGATGCTAAGGACACATAATAGTGTACAATTTTGTGCCATAACTTGTTACATTGTGGCGAGTTATGAGTGGTGAAAGTGTGTCTTCACATGGCCCACCATCACACTTCCACTACTCATAACTCACCACGTGGTAAGTTGTGGTACAAAATTGTGCATTATTATATGTCTCTATCATTACTCTAGAAAAGACCCTAAATACACCAACTAAAGCTTGAAACTCCTTAACCTCAACATTATATGCTCTAATATGTCTAATACCCAAATGAATCATTTAGGTAGATTTGAAACTGTTTCTCAAAAAAGGTCATTATATATATATATATATATTTATATATCAAGTAAATTGATATTAGTAACACTTAGAGATTTGTTATGTAAAAATGTGTTTTTGTTTTGGAAAGGACCATTGAACATAGGAATGGGCTATGTGATCGATTTATTTTTTGGTTCTTTGGATCGAGTTTTAATTTTAAATTTTTGGCAGGGGAAAGGGGGAGAATAGTGTTTTTTTTTTTTTTTTCTTACCTAACCTTTGAATTTTATATCTCTTTATACTGTTTAAAAATAAAATTAAACTTTAAGGGGCCATGGTCTTTTGAATTATTAAAAATTCCATCCATAATACATACTAAATATACTATATAATAAAAGTTAGGTATTGCAAACTGTGATTGGATTAAGTAGTTTTCTTTTTAAACAACAAGTAACTACACTCTCTTTAGAGCATTCTCATCAAAGATTTCAAAAAATTTAGCATTTAGCATCTCAAAAATCTACTTTATCAATTTTAACAACTCACTTTACAATATACCCAACATCAAAGATTTTATATTTTTTACTACTTCATTAAAATATTATTATTTTTATTATTTTTTATTCTCAATCTCAATCTCATCTCTTCCACTACCAACAAACCCACTGCCACTGCCAACACCCACTGCCACCACCGCCCATAGCTACAGCCACAGCCACCACCACCACCCACAACCTCAACCCTAACCAAAAAAAAAAAAAAAAAACACAAATCGGAACCACCAAAAACCCACAAATTGGAACTTCCGCCAGCCACCAACCACGTTCACCACCACCAGCACCATTGTGGCAGCCACAACCCACTGTAAAAAACCCAAAACAACCACCATTAGCCCCCACCACCACTATTGTGGCAGCCACAACCCACGACAAAAAAACCCAAAACAAAACCACCACCATAACAACCACCATCATCAACAACCCACCACAAAACTCATTAAAATAGACCAACACTATCAGGCAAAACAACCACCATCAAAATCACAAGTTACCTCCAAATAAAAATTAAAAAAATAAAATTAAAAAAAAAAACCCAAATAATCCAGCTACAATGAGTTGTTATCAATAGTGAGAGACATCAGAGAAGGAATAAAAAAAAAAAAAAATTGTTTACAATCTCGCTACAGTGAGCTGTTATCAATAACAGCTCATTGTAGTTGAATGCTAAAATATTTAGCATTTAGCATCTTTATTTTATGTATATTTTTATGATTTGAGGTGTTAAAAATGCTAAAACATAGCATTTAGCATTTTTAACGCATTTGATGAGAATGCTCTTACACCAAGTGACATGCAATAAATGCAATAAAATCACAAACATATTGCTCTAAGGATCTGTTTGAGATCCGCTTATTTTATTGAAATTGAAAATTTTTGCTGATAGTACTGTAAATAAAGGTAAAAGTTAGCTGAAATAGTAAAGTGAGACCCATGAATAGTACCAAAAAGTGCAGTGGAGCCCATGAATAGTAGCAAAAATAAGCTAGCTTTTTAATTTGGAGCCAAATGCAGATGAAGTAAAACTCTACTAACAATTTTTTTTTTGAAATTTACAATACTAATTTGATTAAAACTAAATAAGAAGATTTTGAAAAGGTTTTTTTCATTATTTATTTTTATAATTAAATATTATAAATTTTGTTTTCAATAATAATTTAGTTTTACATGATTTGCCCCATGTAACTTGAATTTTTTTTGTTTTCAATAAAAGTGTACAAAATTCCAAACTGGGTAGTTAAATACGATAAGGTTAGGGTAATATTGATTTGGCTATTGCAACCTTAAGTCACCCTGATAGCTTAATGGTACCAAAATAAAAGCTAATCCACAAAATGCCCTGAACAGCTAAATATTTGTCTATAAAAGCTTACAGATTTCATTAGAAAGATATTCATATATAGGACTCCAGCAACCTTAGCCTAAAATGGATTTTCTTTCACCTTCCCTATATTCTGCCATAGTTGGACTTATTGCTCTAATTCTTTTCTCCCATTATCTTCTAAAGAGGTCAAGAGTTGGCTTAGCCAAAACAGTGCCTATTGCTGCTGGTGCATGGCCTGTAATTGGTCACCTCCCTCTGTTAGGGGGAACCCAACCTACTCACCTAACTTTGGGAGCCATGGCTGACAAGTACGGACCACTTTTTACGATCAAGCTTGGATTGCATCCAGCTTTGGTGGTGAGCAGTTGGGACATGGCCAAAGAGTGCTTCACCACCAACGACTTGGCCGTGTCATCGCGACCCAATTTAGTAGCCGTAAAGCACATGGGCTATAACTATGCCATGTTTGGATTTGCACCCCATGGTCCCTATTGGCGTGAATTGCGTAAAATAATCGCGTTAGAGCTACTATCAACCCGTCGGCTTGACCAGCTTGCCTATATTCGAGTCTCTGAAGTTGAGATGTTCTTGAAAGGTCTATACAAACTTTGGACCAACGAAAAGAACGGGCCAGGCCAAATTTTAGTGGAGTTGAAGCAATGGTTTGGGGACATGAGTCTCAACGTGATTCTTAGAATGATTGCTGGAAAGCGGTACTTTGGTGTTAATCATGATGTTGTTCATGAAAAAGAGGCACGGTGCTGCCAAAAGGCGGTGCGGGATTTCTCTAAGTTACTGGGTTTGTTTGTGGTGTCGGATGCAATTCCATATCTTAGGTGGTTGGATTTGGGTGGACATGAAAAGGCCATGAAGAGAACTGCAAAAGAGATTGACAACATTCTTGGGGAATGGTTAGAAGAGCATAAGCGAAAGAGAGCCTCCGGTGAAACTAAAGAGCAAGATTTCATGGACGTAATGCTTTCAGTCACTGATGGAGCAGACCTAGGAGGTTATGATCCTGACACAGTAAACAAAGCCACATGTTTGGTATGCGTGCTTCCTCTCTTAAAACGGAGAAAATAATAGGTTGATATGAGTTATGTTCTTAACAATATGTCTAAATACACAATAAATTTCACATGATTAATGTATGATAAAAGAGATATCATAGCAGTCATGAAAGTATTTTTGCATTAATCACAATCTATCACATTAAAAATGTGAAAACGTTTATGACATTTGTCATGCCTAAAGTATTGTTGTGTTTTTAAACCACTAAAACGATATGGATTGCTTTCTTTCACAGTATCATTTAGACATGAATAACAATTTTCATTTTGCAGAATTTGATTGCAGGTGGAAATGACCCCATTGTAGTATCCTTAACTTGGGCAACATCACTATTGTTGAATAACCGCCATGTATTGAAAAAGGCCCAAGATGAGCTTGACGATCAAGTGGGCAAGGAAAGAATTGTAAACAAGTCGGACATAAATAAGTTGGTGTACCTCCAAGCCATAGTTAAAGAGACTTTACGTTTGTATCCCGGGGCACCACTATCAGGACCACGTGAATTCACCGAGGACTGCACCATAGGTGGTTACCATGTCCCAAAAGGCACCCGGCTAATCCCAAACCTTTGGAAAATCCAAACAGACCATCACAAATGGTCAGACCCATTAAAGTTCAAGCCGGAAAGATTTCTCACCACCCACAAGGATGTTGATTTTAAGTTGAAAAACTTTGAGTTTATCCCATTTGGAAGTGGTAGAAGAATATGCCCTGGAGCATCTTTTGGAGTTCAAATGGTGCACTTAGCACTTGCTAGTTTTTTACACATGTATGACATTTCTACTCCCTCGAATGTAAAGGTTGATATGACTGAGAGCTTTGGACTCACAAACTTGAAAGCCACCCCACTTGAAGTTCTCATCACACCACGCCTGCACCTCATGAGCTTTATGGATTAGTCCGTCTAAATAGAAGTATAGAACTCAAGTGTACTTCTAAGTGTTGTTGAATTTTTCTTATGGAGTTTGATGATGTAAAATGGAAATTTCAGTGCCTATATAACACTCTTTTGTCAAATATCATGACATGCACTTAATATCATGCTTCCGGTGCTCCAATTGGTGTATTGTTCATGTAGGGACAGAACCAGGATTCGAACCTGGGCCAAACTTAGAACAAATTTTTTATTTTTTATTTTTATGAAAATAAAAACTAACATCTATTTCATATTCAAAAAAGTACTACATACAAAATAAGTGTTTCTTAAACATTTGATAGTATAAAAATATCAACAAAGTATTAAATACAAAATAAGTGTTTCTTAGACACTTCAACACATTTATCAAAACAATCACAGAACAAAGACTTTGGTCTAAAAAAACAGTCACTTACCAAAGACTTTGGTCTCACAAATTCACAATCACAGTACTCATGTCCCGATGGTCCCACTTTATGTCTTTATAGATAAAACCAAAACAAAAAAAAAGTTACAAACTACAGTCCACACAAAAAGTCCCAATTACACAGTACAAAGCCACAAACTATGGTCCACACAACACACCACAGTCACAATCCATAAAAAGTCACAAACACCACACACCACAGTTCATAAAAAATGCAAAGGGCAGAGGGTCAGAGGCAAAGCAATATAGCAAAGACAAAAAAAAACACAAATATAACTTGAGAAAGGAAAGAAATTTCTCAGATTTACCATACCTTAGCCGATTCAACTCATGTGTGAGTGTGAACAGCAACAGATGTAGATCAAGGATTTGAGGAGCAACAGTAGCAGCAACACCGGATCTAATCTAAGGAAAAGAATAGCAGCAGGCTAGCAGTGATGGAGGTGTTGAGGTTGAGTGGAGGAAGAGTGAGGTTAGGGTAAAAATTTGGGAATTGTAATTTAGGTTTTCAGTCCATATTTATTTTTTATTTTGTAGTTAAGTTTAGTTTGTCCAAAGGTTATTGATGTTATACTTTAGACAATTTAATTCGTTTAAACTAATAGATTTTCTTATTATTCTTGAGTTAAAGGGGCATGAATATATATTTAAATATTTCAGAGGAGGAGAGCCAAAATATATATATTTAAGGGAAAATCTTAATTTTTGTGGGTCAATACCAGTTATTTTTTTTATTTTTAATTTGGGGGAGGGGGGTTATTAGGACCAAAATTTAAAATTTCAATATATATACTAGCTCTTTTTTTCTTTTCTTTTTTTTTTGGGGGGGGGGGGGAGGGGGGGATACTATAGGTCCGTCCTTGTTGATCCTAATGTTTGGTACATGCTAATAGTCAATATAAGAAAACCTTTAAACCAATCAACAAGACTAAACAAATAATAATAATATTCGTGATTTATATATACACGTATTATGATGATGAATACTATTATGGATTCCATATAAGAGAAACTTAAGCTATTCATACATGACGTCCATATCACTCTTTTGACAATTACATTTACTATGTCACCTAGTAAAGTGGGAGGATAAAAAAGATTTGGATTTCCCTCATGTGTGTTTGGTTGGAGGGGTGGAAAAGTGGGAGGGTGGAAAACTCTTTTGTTTGGTTGGAGAGAAAAATGGGAGGATGGAAAATATAGTTTATATAAATTGACTATTATGTCCTTTATTATATAATATATAAGAAATAGATATATTTACACTCATTAAATAATATTAAAATTAACAGAAATACATGTAAATTTATATTACTTTTCTTCATTATTATATATAATTAAAATTTATGGGCAACAAAAATTGATTATGCGTTAACTGGGAAGACATTTTCAAAAAAAAAAAAAAGCTTTATCCACTAGCCTTTTGCCTGATACAATGACCCCAGTAACAATATAAATATATATATATATATATATATATTTTGAAATCAAAAGGGTTAAACAAAGATGCTAAGAGATAAGGATGAAGAGGCAATAAGGATAATTAGGTCACAGGACGTGGGAAAGTGAGAGGGGTAGGTGAGAGCAATAAAAAGTGAGGGTATTTCTGTCACACATTAAGCTTCAATGTTTTCTCCCCTATTTTCTCTCCATCTCCATTTTGGAGAGAAAAGTTTTTGTGGGCCCGGGTGGAAAATGCTTGGGCCCCACACAAAAGTTTTCTTTCCCCTCCTCCCAACCAAACAATACACAAATCCATTTTCTCTTTGATTTTCTCTCCAAAATTTTCCATCCACCTTATTTCACCTTTAAACAAACACACCCCTAATCTCGATTGGGGAGAATGACATGCTCGTTTGAAAATTAAATTAAATTATGTTTGTAATACAATCTGCATTCTACATTCATATTGTGGCATAGGCACTCATGGCCCCACTAATTTCTACCATTTTTAAAAAAAAAATTTAACTTGCATATAAGAAAAGAATTTTTAATATTTGGAACCCACACGTTTGGCTAATTTTTCTCTTAATTTGAACATTCTTTTATAATGTTCTCTCCATGCAGAATCTTGTTCCAAATTCTAACTTTTTGCTCAATTGAAATATTAAATTAAATTAAATTAAATAAGAGTAGAGTGACTTGGTTCTATTTGGACTCAATTCAAAAAAAAAAAAAAAAATCCACTAGTTTTTACATTGTGCTTAGGAGATTAAGTTCAGAGGAGTTTGGCTTACCTCCAGTACTTTTTTAACTGGATATGTTATTTTGTTTTAAATATACAATGACAAATGGTAGTGGGTTTTAATCTCCACATTTTATTTAGTTAGTAGGTGATGTGGTAGTCTCTCATTAAAACAAAAAGAGATTTATTTTTGAAAAGTACTGAAAGTAAGCCAAACCCAGTTCAGATATATATATTTTTTTGAAAGTTGTTGCTAGCGGTGGAGGCCCATCAAACATCTTTCACGCAACAATACAATTTTTCCATATTAGATCATAGAAGGGACACAAAAGTTTCTCCTTAATTGTTCTTTGTTTTCTCCCAAAATTTGTTAATCTCCTAATCATTAAATTTTTAATTGATTTCCCTTTGTTTTAGATATATATAAGGGTAAATTGCAAATTACATTCCTAAAGTTTGGGGGTGTTTAGATTTTACACCTTGAAGTTTTAGAATTTGGATTTTATCCCATGCAATTTGGGAGTGTTTGGATTTTACACCTTGACGTTTTAGAATTTGGATTTTGTCCCCTAAATTTTAGAGGTGTTTGGATTTTCCTTCCTAAAGTTTGGAAGTGTTTGGATTTTATACCCTAAAGTGGGGTGTAAAATCCAAATACTTCCAAACTTTAAAGGGTAAAATCCACATTCTGAAACGTCAAGGTGAAAAATCCAAACACCCAAAACTTTAGGGGTAAAATCGAAATTCTAAAATTTCAAGGGGTAAAATCCAAACACCCCCAAACTTTATGGTTGTAATTTGCAATTTACCATATATATAAACACACACACTAGCCTCACCACACGCGCTTCACGCGTGTGCTGTGACTTTTTTTTTGGTTTAGTGTCAAAAATTTTCCAAAAATATAAAAGAGAAAAAAGCAACTAAAAATCATATAGAACAATCAAAATCATATGAGTAATAAAAAGATTAAAAAAAGAAACTAAAAGAATTACATTGTAGGAAGGGATTGCTCCTTCCTCTAAGAGAAAAAAAAAAGATATATATATTTTTTAAAGATTAAATATAGGTAGAGAGGCATTTATTTATGTTTGATTTTAGAGGAAAGATGGAAGTGCTTAATTTTAAGGAATATGAATAAGGAATTACCATTGAATTAAAACAAGTTAGCTATACTTACGTGAGAGAGAGATAGAGTGAAAAAAGCTACTTTTTTTTTTTTACTTTACATATCTAACCCTACTATTTAAACTTTCTAAACATATGAATTTGAGGGTATTCTGGTATGCAAAATGATGAAACTCAAACCGAAGAATCTTGTTATTAGTAATGTGTGTGTGTGTATATACTTTTTTGTAATTTAATGTATATAATTTAAGTATGTACAAATTAAGAACTATTGATGCATTTAGAAGAAAAGATGTTCACATTTTCTAAAGTAAAATACCTTTGGATGAGTTTTCTATAGATATATATTTTTTTTTTTTGAGAAAATTCTATTGATAATTTTTTTTGAGAAAAATTCTATAGATAATTTGGTTGTCCATATTAAAAGAGAAATTGAAGAGAAATTTAGTATAAATTTGATATTCAATTATTTTAGTTCTCTAAAATGAAGTAAGCTACAGTAAGCTAGCAACAGTTTCATACTTACCTAGTACTTCCATGACAATTAATCAAAAATAGATTACAACTTTCTAATATGTTTCTTAATCTTAACACATATTTATTAAATTTGATACTCACTTTTTTGCTATATTAATGTATGATATAGTTGGATCATAAACATTATTTTTTTAATACTATTATTATATATTAGCCTCATCACACGCGCTTTGCGCTTATGATGAGGCTCTTTTTTATTTTTTATTTTGGGTGTCAAAATATTTTAAAGTAAAATAGAGATAGTGTCTTAAGATCTTTCTCTACGTGATTTTTTTTTTCCAAGTTAGTTATTTGTATGTGAGTTAGTGGCTAATATGAATGGAAGAAACTATTTGAAACAAAAACTCTTGATTTTATAATGTTGAGTAATGCTACAATCACAAACTATTTTACAACATTTTTACAAACTGCTAATATGGCCAACCTTTTATTGGTTTTTATCTATGCCCACCATTAATATTACTTTTTCATTTACCAATAATCACTCACCACATCAGCAGTTTGTAAAAAATTTTGTAAAATAGTTTGTATCTCTAGCATTTTTCTTATATTGTTTAAAAGTGAGATAGAGATAGTGTCCTAATTTTTAGGATCTTTCTCTACGTGAGTGTTGATAAAAGTTTGAAATTTTGAATTTAAAATAAAAGTGGCAATTCATATGGGAGAAAATAAAAGAAGAAGCCTAAAAGTTAGGAATTTAAAAAAACAAAATAGCAAATTACTCTTTTAACTGGTTTGTGTTTTTAAATTTAAAATTATTTAACTAAAAGATATGGGTATTTTAGAGAGTTTAAAAATTTGTGTGAGGATATTTGAATATGCAAAATGATAAAACTTAAACAAGGAATCTTGTTATTAGTAATAAAGATAACACAAAAATTTAACATCGATTTCAATAGAAGCCTCTGTCCGGTCCCTTTGGGGATATCCGATAAAATAGAAACTTTGAAGGCAAATTCTACCTCCTTCATTGTATGCAAATGATCAAACACATCCTCAAGATAAAGTAATAAACAGTTGCATTCATGAATGTGCATCACGCCCATGAGGGACGTAAAGCCCCTTTCTCGAAATATATACTTTATATGAGAAACAGCAAGCCATAGAAATGATTCTCAATTTGGGCTCTTTTTTTTAGCTAGTATAAAAGAGGCAGGAAATTCAAATGAAAAAAAAAAAAAAAAAACAATAATGCTAGAAAATGATAAAATAAAATTAAAAATGTGGGGTTAAAATGAATTGACCCATTTCAAATTAATTAATTACCCAAGTTAATTAATTATTCAAATTACATGCAATGACATAGTAGCACAAACAAATCACCAAATAACTAAATGCAACGGAAAATAAATTTGACACAGGTGATTTGTTAACGAATGGGGAAAACCACTGAGGCAAAACCCCATCGGGTGAATTTAAAGTCACCACTCCCGAGAATCCATTATTATCAATCACAAGTAGTTACAAGTATGAGGAATCTTACCAAACCCTTTGGCCTATCCCGAAATGCCAACATACAGTTGAACCCTTACCCCAATACCTAATTGGACTTGTATTGTATCAGCAATCTCTCCGTTCAATGCACAAATTCTAGTACGTGACTAACCAATTATGTACGGATCCTAGTACGTGACTAATACCAAGGAAGTCAATACCATACCGGAGACTGTACTAGTTTAGCCAGCAGTACGATATATTTCGGATACCGATTAATACCGGTGTACCGTTTCGAGTTTATCGCTATTATATATATATATATATATATATATATAGACATACTTAATTATTTATTTAGAATTGTTTATAAATCTATATAAGAATCCTTAAATTTATAATAGCATATTTCTCTAAATTAATTGCTTATTTTTAATATGATTAATTTTTGCTCAAATATCAACCCATTAATGTAAGCTGACATACTAGATTGTAATAATAATAAAAAAAAGATAAAAAGATGATATTAATTATTAAAAAAAAAAGCATAAAATTGCTAAGCAAATGTGAGTGGTAGCCAGCCTAAAAGTCCAAGTATATTTGAAATTTGAACTCATTAGAGTTCACGTGGGTGTGTCAGAACTCACACAAAACAATTAAACAAGAGCCACACACACATACACAACTAAAACAGAAGGCACAAGAAGAGAGTTCAGTCTCGGTCAAAACTGAAGAAGAAGAAGAAAAAGAAGAAGAAGAAGAAGAAGTGGCTGGATAAAACAGAAGGAGGAAGGCTAGGGGAATGGCCGACAACATGGGAAAACAACTAGTGAGGACGGTATCGTGAGCTTTCTGCTGCTAACTTTTTCCCTTTTCTTCAAGTTTTTAGTATCGCCCGATTTCCATTTTTCGGCCGAGATGTCCGATATTCGGCGGTACGTCCGGTATAGTCCGGTAAGGACCGGTATTTTAAGTGGTACGAATCATGGGTGTTTTTGTATCGGTTCACCTGTCGGTAAGATAAATTCCGGCCGGTACGATACGGAATTGACTCCACTGACTAATACACCAACTTAAGAAAGATTGTTGGCTGCAAAGTTCTTCTGTTCATCAACAATGAAGATCAGGAAGCTCGTTGGTCACAAAACTCTTGGCGTAAAGACGCAATTTTCTACAGAGAGAATAATGAACTAGAGCAATTTTTGCCTCCGATCACAATATGCATGTATATTCCTTTGCATCCCCATCGTGACGGCTCTTAAAATAATCCTTATATATGTCTAGGGTTGTGAGAAAAGAAACCCTATATAAATACCTAAGGATATGAGTGTAATCAGATCTGAAAAGTCTGATTTCTTAATTCTTGATAGATACAGCTTGTGTCGAGCTTTAACATTAAATCTCGATAGAAGTCTTTCTATCGAGATTGCAATCGACCTTTAATAAACAGCACTTTCTTCACTTGTTTCTTGGTCAAACTTGCATGACTTCAATACTTAACTTGAATACTTGTTTCTTCAAGTAATAAACTCATCCTAGATCTACCCAATTACAAGTAAAGTGCATTTTGTCAAATGATTAGCCAATTACATAAATATGTCCCTAACAAAAAAAAATTCCAAAAAATGATAAAGAAGAAAAATTGAAATGAACAAAACGTAGGTTGCATATTTTATTAAAATACTTATTGTTACTTTATCCAAGTTGATAAGAACAAATAAGTTGTTTTTATCTAAAAATTTGATGCAATTTGATGGCGCAACTTTTTTTTTTTTAAATTAATACAAATTATTTTATCAAGTTAATAAACAATAATTAAATGAATGATAATTATATTCACAATTCTCATAATGAGATTTGTAGCTCCAAAATTATAGAAATTAGAAAAAATAATTAAATTGAATACAAAAATCACCATAACATATACACACATAAAAAAGCCTTTAATTTAATATAATATTTAAAAAAATCCAAAGAACAGTTAAAACATAGTTAACTAGAAAGAGAGCACTCGAAAGAGAGTACTAATCACTTGAGAAAGTACTGGTTAAAAGTTTAAATTATTCTAGAAAGAGAGCACTAATCACTTGTCTGGACGCGTTTAGTCAATTTTGGTTGCTAATTGCAATAGTCTTTGTTAAAAGTGGTCCGCTACTTTCTTTAAATTTCTAACTAGTCAATTTCATGGATTACTAGTTTAGGTAGTCATTGGTGGATGTAGATATCATGTTTTACAATTTTGGAAATGAGAAAGCCTATAGACATAAAAAAAAAAAAAAAAATTCACAATTATTGATGCAGGTTAAAAAATGATGCTAGTGGTAGATTCAGATTAGAACAAATAAAATATTGCCAAATTAACTGTTATGAAAAATATTATATATATATATATATATATATATTTGTAAATGTAACATTGTTCTTAGAAAATATCAGTTTTGAATAAAATTGGGAAGAAAGGCAAAATAGTCATCTTAGACATCTAAAGACAAAAATTTTATTTTACATGTTCATACAATCTTGTATTTGATTTAGGATAAAAAATTCTTAATCCGAATGTGTTATGGAATTCAAGCACAAGGCGGTCGTTTCCTTAGGAAATTTGAGGTTTATTTTATTTTATTTTGTTAATTGAGTCATATGAAGGAATTATTTTAATCAAAGGAAGAATAATTTCAAAGTAAGCAATACTAATGGAATTAATTAAAATTAATATAGTTTTTTTTGTCTTGGCAATGGAATGATTTAATAAGATAGTTAATGAGAAAATTAGTGCTGAAAGAAAGTTTAAATTTCATCAAGGGTAATTATTGGGTACTCCCGCAGTACCATAAATGCGTATTTTCCCCTCTCACATAATTGTGGATCTCACTAATTAAATTTATGGTATGACTCACAATTCATGTGAGAGAGGGAGTACATATTTATGGTACTCCCGGAGTATTCAATAATTTTTCTTTCATCAAGGATGCGAAAGTCTCCAAATCACTCGCTTATGCTTTGCAGATTGTTAGGTTCTAAAGACTTAGGAACTTATGTATTTAGAACTCTAATGTGTATTGTTGGCAAACCATAATCAAAACAAGATGTTTAGTCGTGTTTAGACTTGCTCAAAGTTATGTCTTTTATGTAAAGTTGGATTTAAGTTGATGCAGATTTAATAGTGCAGTTCGGCCTGTTTCAATCGATCGAAGCTTAGGCTCGATCAATCGAAAATCGGGCAGAATGCGTTTTTCTGCAGAATTCCAACTCAGCCCTAGCTCATTAAAACGTTTAGGGTTTTATGTTTTTGCCCTAGGTATATAAGGCTAACCCTAGCCACGTTTTTGTGTTGCTCATGTTGCTGTTTGTGTGAATCTCTTGTGAGATTTGTGAGGAGCTTTCCTTTACACAAGCTTAGGATTATCAAGAAGGAGATTTCTTCAAGAGCTTGATGATCATTCAGTTGCTGCCATAGGAGCTTAAAGAAACACAAGCGGGTGTGCTTGTACTTGCTGGAGAATCCAAGAAAGAAGGAGTTCATGGTCTCGGAGCTTGCACGTGGTCATGTCAGTAAGTTTCTACTAGTGGGTAGCAATAGGATGTTAATGGTCTAAGTCCTATTGTAAAACTTCGATTCTTTCATAGTGGATTCAGGTTTACCTTGAGGATAGCTAGGTTAAATCCTCCCTAGGTTTTTACCGGTTTGGTTTCCTGGGTCATCATATCATTATGTTATTTATATTTCCGCTGCTATGCATGATATAATTGTTTGATTGTGATAACCTAGATCTGAAATATGAACTAAGTAATAACTTGGCTTGTTAACTAGGTTAATCTATTGTGTTTTAAGGGGTCTAAAAACTTATCAAGTGGTATCAGAGTAGGTAGCTCTTTTGTTTTAGATCTTTTGATCTCTGAACTAATCCTTGACCCCTGTTGTCATGGAACACGGACACTCTCTTGTTATTCCTCCTCACTTTGATGGGAATAATTATGCTTATTGGAAAGTAAGGATGAAAGCATTCCTGAAATCAATTGATGAGAGAGTCTGGAACTCTGTTGAGTACAGATGGGAGAAGCCCACTACTCCTGTTAGTGAGTGGCAAACTTCTCAAAAAGAAGCAGCCGCGTTCAATAGCAAAGCCATGAATGCTATCTTTAATGTTGTTTCTATGGATGAATTTAAGAGAATCTCTAATGTTGAGGTTGCTCATACTGCTTGGAATATCCTCCAGACTGTGCATGAAGGCACAAAGGCTGTCAAAATCAATAAATTGCAGCAATTAACTTCTAGATTTGAAAGTATTAGGATGTATGACGATGAATCTTTTGATGAATTCTATGCTAAACTTAATGATATTGTTAATTCTGCTTATAACTTAGGTGAAATCTATGATCAACCTAAAATTATTAGGAAGATACTTAGATCTTTGACTGAAGATTTTAGACCCAAAATGACTGCCATCACTGAGAGTAAGGATGTGGACTCCATCCCAGTTGATGAACTTGTAGGATCTCTTCAATCTTATGAGTTGGACCTACCTAAAACTAGCAAATCAAAATCAATGGCTCTTAAGTCAGTTGATGATGTTGATGTTGGTGGATTTGATGATGAGCTCTCTGCTACAGAGATTGCTTACCTTGCTAAGAATTTTAGGAATTTCTTTAGAAATAACAACAGAAGGGCAAGAGATAAGAACACCGTTGAACCTAGAAACTTTAGGAAGAATGATCCCACTAAGGTTAACAACACTGATAAACCTAGAGAAAAAGTAGGTCAATCTTCTAATAATTCTATGAGTCCCCAATGTTTTGGATGTCAAGGGTATGGTCACATGAAATCTGAATGTCCTACTTATTTGAAATCTTAGGGTAAGGTTATGGCCGTAACCCTTAGTGATGGTAAAGTTTCTGATGATGAGTCTGGTTGTGACAAGGATGGAAACTTCATTGCTTTCACTGCTACTGCTGTAGTCAATGAAAGTGTATCTGCTGAAGAGAACCCTTCTGATGGGGAACTCTCTGAGGATGCAGATCTTCAAGAAGCCTACAATAAACTTTGCAAGGTTGCTGTAAAGGATGCCATGAATGTTAAATTAGGCTTGAAGAAAATTGCATCTCTTGAGCTTGATAAGAATAATCTGCTTGTGAAACTGTTTGATGCTAATGAACTTTTGAACAATGTGAAAACTGAAAATATGCTTTTGCTTGATAAAGTTAAGAATTTGGAACTTGATTTATCTATTGCTAGATCTGCTAGTTCTAAACTTGATCATATGATTAGTGTTCAAATGTCTCTTTCTGACAAAACTGGGTTAGGTTTTGTAGAAAGCATCAATGTGTTTGCACCTAATTCCACTATCTTTGTTCCTTCATCTTCTTCTGAACCCCCTGTGAGTGAGGTTGTCAAACCCTTAGAAGTTATACCTCCTAGGAAGATTATGGTTGATCTTAAAGAGTCCAAACCTAAGAAGACTACCCTTTCTAAGGATAAGACACATGATAAGCCTGCCTGGGTTTGTCATTTTTGTGGAAAGTCTAGACACATTCGTCCACACTGTTACAAGCTGCAAGCTGCTAAGAGAGCAAACAAACCAAAAGTACCTGTGCCTCAAGCACAAGATCCTATGGTGCTTATTGGTGAATTGGTAAAGGCTCTAAACCTTTTTTCCAATCCTAGAGTTGGTAATCATTCTCATGTGAATAAGAACTCCAATACTCGAGGTGTATCTAAAAAGCTTTGGATGCAAAAGGCTCAATTTAATTGAGTCTTTCTGACATGGTCCTTATGCTTCATTGCTTTACTCTTTGTGACCTTTGTTCTTTGGTTTTTGTTTTTCTTTTTGTTTCTAGGACTTGGATTGAATAACATTCATGCATTTCATTCTAGGACTGTTTTTGTTTCTTTTAAAAAAAAAAAAAAAAAAAAAGGAAGCAAATTGTGTTTTGTATTACTTGCTTGGTTTTTGAAAACAAGGTTGGTCAATTTATTTTCACATAACATGTCTTGTGTACCTTGTTTAGCTTTGATGAGCTTATTGTTTGCACTTTACTAGTTAAAGCTTTGTAGTGCATATTGTGTGGGAAAGATGTTTATGGTTTTGATCACTTTGTCTTGATCTTGAAGTCACATGTCTTTAACTGTCGGACTTGAACCTTTTGAGAAAGGCATAAATAACCATCTCACCATTGTTCACTAGCCAATCATGAACACCTTAGTGCATATCATAAGATTTTGTGCTCGAGAAAGTGTAGCACATGCACAAAAAGAACATATGGTGTAGCCTCGGTATAAATGCTTAAAATTGGTGTGTACATTATCCTGACTATTTTAATAAGTTTCTGAACAAATAAAATTGGTGTGTACAATATGAGGCAAAATCAAGAAACTTACATGATTGCAAGCTTATGTTCTAGGAGATGTGGGAGTTATATGATGTAACTCTTAAGGTGTTAGTCTCTTTCAAATTCTATGTGATGAATTTTGTAGACTTTGTGTTTGATTTCTATACACATATCACCTCACATGTATCTCAAGCTTTTGCTAGTTACACACACTACACAAGTTACTCTTTGCTAAACTGTGTACATGTTATTGTGTGTGTTTTTGGTTTGACCAATCAAGTTTGAAAATACCTTGCGTTTTATGCAAAACAGATTTGTTGCTTGAGAATTTTAGGGAGAATGTGTGAAAATCTTAATTTTGGGAAAACTGGGTTTAAAACTTGTGTTTTTGAAAAACTTTGCATCTCATACTCATGCATTTTATTCATATTTTTCAATGCTTGGAGGAGTTTATGCACAAAACTGATCTGTTTTTCAAAACTGTGTTTTTTCCAGAATTTCGATCGATCGAGGCTGTATTTCGATCAATCGAAATTGCGATTAAAAATTTAAGTGAGCCTCTGTCTGTTTCGATTGATCCAGTCTGTTTTTTGATCAATCGAAATGGTTTTAAAATTTTTGATTTGTCTCTGTCTATTTCGATCAATCGAAACTGATTTTCGATCAATCGTAACTCGTGAATCAGGTTTTAAAAAATCAGATCTTGACTTTTTCAAATCACCTTTTTCAAAAGTTTTCAAACTTTTCTCTCTCTCTCCAACTCGGCAAGGCTCCACAACAATTTTTTTTGTCGTTTTCCTCCTAATTTCTTGCAAGGTTTCTCTCTCCATAAGCCGGTATGTCCATATTACCCTTTTGTTTGCATTGTTTTTCATGTTTTCATGCATTATTTCATTGTTTTTGGGTAAATTTTCGGACTATGCATAAATTGGGGTTTTTGATGTATCAAGCCTTATTTTGTGAAATTGATCAATGAGTTTTGTTGCTATATTAATATATTCCTGATCTATGATGGTTAATTTGATCAATTTGGGGTTTTTATGATAAATTAAAAATTCTAGGGCTTGTATTAAACCCGAATTGGGGTTTTTGTTCAAATTTGGTTTAATTGATGAAATTGGCTTGTTGAATTGATATAATTGATCATTATAATCTGTGTTCTAACTTGTGTGATGATCAATTGGTCAATTTTTTATAAAAACAAACAAGTGGTTTTTCAATTTTGGGGTTTTTGTTAGAAACTCTATGCTCAAGCCAATTTTGTGAATTTGAACTTAAATTGACCTTAATTTCACTACATTAGAGCATGCATCATGACATTTACCTGTTCATGCATCATATAGATTTTTGTTCTATATTTTTTTGTGCTAACTTGCAGTCTGCCTTTGGTTTTTTCTTTCTTCTGTTCTTTTTTGTTCTGCTTCGTGTCTTTGTCCTTATCTTAGAACCATGCCTAGGAAGACTAGAGCCCATAGGACCCCCTCCACTTCCTCTGAGTCTCCCTCTAGGAGTGTGTTGTTTAGGAATGACAAAAGCAGAGAGGCCTTTGAGAAACTGAACTGTAAAAGAAAGATTTGGGCTGAGCGTTCTGTTGTTTTAGATGAGGTTGATCCGGCCATTAAGGCGAACCTTGAGCGTAGAGGTTGGTTGTCCTTGTTAGAGGTAGATCATCCACCCCCGACCGCCCTGATTAGAGAGTTCTACTCGAATCTCTCTTGCCACATCTATGATTCCAACACCCTTGTTAGGAGTTGGATACGAGGTGTTGAGTTCACCATTACCCCTAGGATAGTGGCTAAAGCTCTTGGGATTCTGGTCGTTAGGGAGCCTGTCTATCCCTATGAGGAGTCTCCACTCTTAGATACCGTCATGTCTTACATCACTGGGTCTTCTATCTAGTGGGGTTCTGATCCTCGGATCGCGTCTGTTGAGCTTTCTGAGACTTCCTATCTTTTCTTTAGGATAGCATGTCATTCTTTGTGGCCTATTTCTCATCTTCACACCATCCCTCTTGAGCGATGCGTGTTTCTGTACGCTTTTGTATCCGGTGCGTCTATCAGCTTTCCTCATTTGTTTCTTTGTTCTTTGAACGAGGTTCATAGGAGTTCTGCCATTGCTCATGCTCTTATCCATCCTATTTTCATTCCTAGGATTTTGTTGTTTCTTGGTCTAGCTAATTTCCCTGCCGGTGAGCCCGTGCATGTTGTTGCTCCCTTAGGTGCCACCTTCCTTAGGCAGAGGGCTTCTCACTTGAGAGTTGGCTCTACGCGTCCTAGATGTACGTCTTCTGGTGTTGTACCCCCTCCTCCCTCTTCTACAGGTGCTGATACGGCTGAGGCGTCTGGTGCTACTGCTATTGATGCTGATGTTCCTCCACCGACTACTTCGGATGATTCAGACATTCGACGTACGTTGGATCATGTCTTGATCGTTCAGGCGGCTCATGGACAGATTTTGGTGGACATGCTTGATGAGATTCGTGCTTTGCGCGCGGAGTTGGCATAATTTCGACAATCCTCCCCGCCAACTCCTTTTGATGATGGATTTTGATTGCCCTTTGGCATTCCGTCACAAAAAGGGGGAGTACTTTTGGATTTGAGCACTTGTAGAGTTTTTGTTTTCAGGGGGAGAGCATTTTTTTGTTTGTTTGTTGGAGCTTGTGGAGCTATTAGATTGTATCTAGGTGCTTCATTTTGTATTTACCTTTTTAGCTCTTGTTTATTTCTGTTAGGGGGAGATACTTTTAGTGTTTTATATTTTCTTGTTTCAGCTGCTTATTGATTTATATTTATGAGTTATTCATTGATATATGTCTTTATTGTGCATTGGTTGAAATCAAGAATTTGTTTTTGTTTATGATAATGGAAAATACAAGTATGTTTTGCTGTATCTAACTTAGGGGGAGAGTTAGAGTTTATTTTCCTGTTTATTTTCCACACATTCGGTTATGCTTTTTGTTTAAGTGTTTCAGGAAATATACAGGTTGATTCAATTGAGCTGCTGTCTACACTTGCAACTGATGGATAGTAGTTAAGATTGGATTTGTTTTTATGAGCATTTTTTTTGTAAAGGGCTTTTCTTTGTAAACTTTGAGCTTTTAGTTGTGTTTTGTCATGGATTGCCAAAGGGGGAGTTTGTTAGGTTCTAAAGACTTAGGAACTTTTGTATTTAGAACTCTAATGTGTATTGTTGGCAAACTATGATCAAAACAAGATGTTTAGTCGTGTTTAGACTTGCTCAAAGTTATGTCTTTTATGTAAAGTTGGATTTAAGTTGATGCAGATTTAAAAGTGCAGTTCAGCCTGGTTCGATCGATCGAAACTTAGGCTCGATTAATCGAAAATCGGGCAGAATGCGATTTTCTGCAGAATTCCAACTCAGCCCTAGCTCATTAAAACATTTAGGGTTTTATGTTTTTGCCTTAGGTATATAAGACTAACCGTAGCCACGTTTTTGTGTTGCTTATATTGCTGTTTGTGTGAATCTCTTGTGAGATCTGTGAGGAGTTTTTCTTTACACAAGTTTAGGATTATCAAGAAGGAGATTTCTTCAAGAGCTTGATGATCATTCAGTTGCTGCCATAGGAGCTTAAAGAAACACAAGCGGGGTGCTTGTACTTGCTGGAGAATCCAAGAAAGAAGGAGTCCGTGGTCTCGGAGCTTGCACATGGTTGTATCAGTAAGTTTCTACTGGTGGGTAGCAATAGGATGTTAGTGGTCTAAGTCCTATTGTAAAACTTCGATTCTTTCATAGTGAATTCAAGTTTACCTTGAGGATAGCTAGGTTAAATTCTCCTCAGGTTTTTACCGGTTTGGTTTCCTGGGTCATCATATCATTGTGTTATTTATATTTCCGCTGCTATGCATGATATGATTGTTTGATTGTGATAACCTAGATCTGAAATATGAACTAAGTAATAACTTGCTTGTTAACTAGGTTAATCTATTGTGTTTTAAGGGGTCTAAAAACTTATCACAGATGACTTATTGCTTTTTGCAGCAGCAGAAATTCCATCCTTGATACTATTTCAGGAAGCTTATGAAGAATTTAAAATGTTGTCAGGCCTTTTAGTAAATCACAGCATAAGTGAAATATTTTGCTCGGCTGTTGTTAACCCTGTGTTGCAACAACAAATACTATCCTCACTGCATTTCAATGTCGGTTCTCTTTCAGTTAAGTATTTGGGGATGCCTCTGATCACCGGTAAACTTTTGATGGCAGACTGTATGCCTCTTATTGAAAAAATCACAGCAAGGATAAATTCCTGGACTGCCAGAAAGCTTTGGTTGTACCACTATTCTAATCAAGAATCAAAAGGCTTGTATTCTTATGCTCAAGGTTGTCAAAATCGGGATCTTACATAAGATTATGGGAGGTAGGTGGGATCGTAAATCGTAGGATTAGATCGTAAAATCCTACATTATTTGAGAAAAAAAAAAAACCACATAATTACATCACTACATCTATTTGTAAGTATCATTTAAAAATGTTAAAAACCTCAAAACGTGGTATTATACTCTCCACTCATATTCTCATTTCCACCTACCCCATATAATATAACTATATTGATAAATTTAATTAGAACCTAATATATTGCGTTTAGGTAATTGAACCTAAGGTGTTTGTTTGTTTGTTTTTTTTTCACGAAATGTATGTTGAGTTTTATTCTTAAGCATTAAATTGGTCTGATGACATGTCATTAAAATTTAATACTACTTTATTTCTTTCTTTATTTTGTCTACTTTTCTCATAATTCTCTATTTTTTATGTACTTATTATTAAATTGTTTATTTGTGTGATTGAAAATGTCCATAATCTCAGTCTACTTCTCTCAGTAATTTATTTTAAAAGAGTGACTTGTTTTATTTTGATAGATAGTTTCATTTCAATGTCTTTAAAAATAAATATTTTATGAATTTTCTCTTGTACTAAATAGATGCTAATTTGAATTTTCATAGAAAAATTTTTGTTCAAATTTTGCCCCCCCCCCCACTTTGAGTCATGGCTCTGTCCCTATATATATATATATATAATATAATATAACTTAATAAAAAAAATTTAAATTACATAATTATAAAATTGTTTTAGATAAATGGAGAAGATGCCATTCAAATGATATATATTTTAAAATATGTATCATAAATGGTTGACTAATTTGAATATATCCAAAATATTAAAAACAAATGTACACTCCTATTTCATGGAACCCATGTAACATATTATATTAAGTTTAAATTATTATATAAATTTAGAATTGTAACATTTTTTTTCTTTCCAAATATAAGTATAATAACTATATTATTGAATAAAATTGTTTCCTAATCTCTAATGACTATGAATATTTATCATTTTTATTACTTTTTCAGGGCTTATATCCCTAATCTCTAATACCTATTTTGTTTTTGTTTTTTAGGCCATAACTAAAGAGTTTGGTTCAAATAGAATAAAATTTCAAACTTTAAAACCCAAAATTAAGGAAATTTTTTTTTAGACCAAAACTAAAAATGCAACATATAAAAAGAATCAATTTAAAGCCTAATTAGTTCAAAATGGACCGAAGTGGAACAAATGAATCAAATTGGATAGAAGTGGATAAAAGTAGACCGAATTGGACCGAATGAATCGAAGTGGACCGAATTTGACCAAAGTAGTTTGTAGTTTGACTTTTGGTTAAGCTCATAATATATTGCCACGAAATATTTTTGATGCCTTACAATTTTACACACTATATTTAAACATTTATTATAAACTTAACACATTATATCTTTTTAAGAGATTAAATTTTATATGGATGTGATGTAAAACTCATGTTTTACACCCTCCAATTCCAATTTGCCATATCATTATATCAAAAATTAAAGAACATATATAACCACACCCAATCAATTCTAATACTCATATGAAAATCCAACCCAACTGGGAGCTTAATGAGATGTCATTAGGTGTGCCAGGATGTATTGAGTTTTTAGTAAAAAACTGATGTAGCAATTTCTTATTGGATAGTGTAAAACATGTGTTTTAAACTCCGTCTTTACAAAATTTGGACTCCTTTTTTAAATGATATAGGAGTCCGAATTTGGTAAGGATGAGTTTAAAACCTATGTTTTACACCATCCAATAAGAGATTATCATATTAGCATTTTACTTAAAATTCAATACATCTTACCACATTTAATAACATGTCAATAAACTCTCAATTTGGTTGGATTTATATATGAGTATTAGAATTGATTGAGTGTGGTTGTGCTTATTATTAAATATGTAATAAGATAATGTGGCATGTTGGGATTGGAGGGGTAAAACATGAATTTTACCCCACATCCTTACAGAATTTAATCTCATGAGATAGAATATCGAGTTTCATAATTACATTTTTAAGAATTATTATTATTTTTCATAATTACATTTTAAATACTTTTCTGCAATTCGATTTTTAAGACTTAAATCAAATCCTATTAAGACCAAATTAAGGGTGGGTAGTCCAATGCTACCCATCCTTATGAATGAATGTTGCTTCACACTGGTTCAGGTATATTTCTTACACACAATATCCAATACT
Organism: Notholithocarpus densiflorus; assembly: GCA_030021035.2. NCBI lineage: Eukaryota > Viridiplantae > Streptophyta > Magnoliopsida > Fagales > Fagaceae > Notholithocarpus > Notholithocarpus densiflorus. Next base: position 3,108,274 of record JARYZH020000008.1, read on the forward strand.
TTCACATTTGATGACCACCTTTTTAAGAATATCATATTCTACTTGTGATTTTGATGATGTGTACATAGTGCATATATTAGAGTGTGAGATATGCAATGCCTTTTCTTTAAGGGGCTGTGGAAAATAGAAGGCAGAACTACATTGTTAGTCCCTGAAATTTACCTTGTGAACGCAGTTGGTTTCTCAAATTTCAAGTGAGCGTTATTAGTCCTTGAATTTTAAAAAATGAGCATTATTGATTATTCTGTTAACTTTTAAGTGATGGATCTTATAACATCAAAAAATTACACATGACCACCAACTTACAATCTGAGTTGTCAAATTTTTTTTAACAAATTAGATTTATCTCAATCTCTAAACAACTCAAATCCCTTTCGCCAGAACCTCAACCACGGCCTCCATTGCAATACCAACAACAAAGCCATAATTGTCCCAGACCTCATCTTGAAATCAAAATCCCACTCTAGTCTCCAGAAGGGCAACAAATATTGACAAATCTCAAACGTGTCAAGAAGAAAATTCTATATAGGTGTTGACTCCAAATCTTAAATGTGTCTAGAAAAAAAATTGCTTTACTTATTTTATTTATTTATTTTTACCAGCTATTTGTAATGATCCAGTTAGACTCTTTCGATTATGCATGCCTATGGAATCTAGAAACATTTTAAGCTTTTGTTTTTTCTCTTCATTTGGATGATTAGTGCTTAGTTTATATAAAACACATTGGTTATTGCCTATTTGTAAGTTATGGATATTAATATTTGTTACAGTTCTCATAAAAAAAAATTGTTATCACTAAAAATCTTAACTCTTTTTTAAATTTATTTTTTATATAAAATAGAAATTCTATTTTAACACAACCTAAGTGTATACGTGTGAAGTTTTCTTCTAGAGACTTGAAACCTGACCCTTACTCTTCCCACCCCATAAGAACTTTGTATTTGTAGAGTAACCATTACGCTAAATGTACGCAGTAGTACAATCTTAACTTTTAAGTGTATGTGATTATCTATGAGATCTTGTAGTTATGATAAGCCATACAGTTTCTATTTTAAAAAATATTCTTTTTCATTTTAGTTATATTTTTGATGATTTTGATAGTTGTTATTAGTTTGTATAGCTTAAAATAAATATAAATTATGATTAATAAAATTGATTTAAATATATAGTAATTAAATTTCATATATTAATCATATCTATAATTTATAATATCTATAATATTCATATAGACTTGATGACATTCAACTTTTGGTTAATCTCATAATATTGTGTTACCTAAGCTTTGAGGTTTCACAAATTTACACGTCATTATTCTCATACATAGTATATTATATGTTCTTTAAATAGTAAAATATATATCTGCATATACAAACATAATTTTATTACATGTCTATTAATAATTATTATATTTATCAAATTTCATAATTTTTTAAAAATTGTATTATATTAATTTTTCTTGTGCATTACATGAGTTTCTAACAAGTGATAGCATAATTTCTCAAAAATTGATTTGTTGTATAGTAATTAGTACGCACTATTGTGTACATTTCCGTGCATGGGTCCTTGCTTCATAGCTTTATCATGATCTCACAAGTTAAGCTAAAAAAATACAAGATTGTTTGGTGTCATGTGTCCGTGTATGCATCCTTGCTGCATAGCTTCATGATCTCACAAGTTAAGCTATAAAATACAAGATGCCAAGATTGTTTGCTTCAGAGCCTTATTTTAACCCAAAATATAAACCAAAATGTACCTTGCAGATTATGATTGTAGGAGGCAGTGACTCTACCACAATTACCTTGAAAATTAAGAAAAATGTGTTAATTTTCTTTTGGCAAAAACCACATTTTCGTCCTTACATTTTCAGAAAATTTCCACTTTGGTCCCTATCTTTTTATTTTTACCGCTTTTAGTCCATATTTAGAAAAACGTCATCCATTTTAGTCCTTTCCGTCAATGCCCTAACGGCAAAGTCCTAAGTGGCAAACGAAACTATTAAAATAATAATAATAAATTTTATTTTGGCATTAAAAAATGCCACGTCAGCATCTAAATTAAAAAAATTAATTTATTAATTTTAACTAAATAAAAAAAATTAAAAACAGAATTGAAAACCAAAAATCACATGAATTGAAATCTAAGTGTGTCTTGAGTAAGAACAACAAGAACACAAACCTAGATCTAAGACAAACTGTTTACTTACTCTCTCTCTCACCTTGTTACATTTTTCAACAACAATCGAATCAATCATAAATTATATCCCAACAACAATTAGTAACATAACTCAACAACAATGACCAAACAACAGTATTGAATTCCAAAAAAGGAAAGGAATGGTGGGGTCAAGGCCGAGTCTACCTTCATGGTTAACTGTAGCAACTACAAGGGTTGATTTTGAAGGAAACGTTTCATCCATGTCTTCTTCTTCTTCTTCTAATGATACTAATTCTGATATGAATTTGGGGTTTGGAGAGAGGGCTTTCTCATAAATTCATAAATCTCTCTCTCTCTCTCTCTCTCTCTCTCTCTCTCTCTCTCTCTCTCTCCTATGCAAACCACTCTCAATCTCAATCTCACTCCTCATCACCATTCTTCCTTTGTTTAACCTCACAAACTGCCTGTCTTCCTTCACCAGCGTCTCATTCACGTCTTCACTTCCTGCGAACGATACAGAAGGGCATCGCCGAACAACATCGTTCTATGCCTTGATCCGAACCAGACCATCGACAACAACTTCCGCGGCACCAAGGTAACCTGAACCAATTCCAAGAACTGTTTCGTTTTGAGTCTCAGAAAAGCAGACAAACGCTGAATCCTCTGACCTTATCTCCAAACCATCCACACGGTATCCGACGAAATCGAACAGCTAAAGCCTCGAGATTTGAAGCTGTACATAAACATCAAAGACCAGCACGACAACAGATAGTGGAGATCTGTTCCTTTGTATTTGAGCTAAATTTTTTGGGTTTTTTTTTTGTGTTTGTTTCCTAAGAAAATATAGGTTTATGGGTTTGTTAGAGATTGGTTTGTTTACTGAGTTTATGGGTTTGATTTGCTAGAGAATTCGGTGTTGTATGGCTGATTAGTTATTCAATTATGGACTTTGTGAAAATCATGTGGATTAGTGATTTGCTGGAGAATTTGGTGTTGAATGGTTGTTTGTTGGTTTTTTTTTTTAAATAATTTCTGGGTTTGTGTTCTTAGATCTGGGTTTGTGTTCTTGTTCAAGATACACTTAGATCTCAATTAATGTGATTTTTGGTTTTTAATTCTGTTTTTAATTTTTTTTTATTTAGTTAAAATTAATAATTTTTTTTTAATTTAGATGTTGACGTGGCATTTTTTAATGCCAAAATAAAATTTTTTATTATTATTTTAAGAGAGATGCTACGTTCACAACATTTTTACAATATTTTCACAACAAATCATAGGTAGTTAGTTGTTATTGGTTCAAATTTGAACCTAACACTAAGATTATTTTTTTGCCCTAACAACAACAACCTGTAACAATCTGCCACTTAGGATTTGTTGTTAAAATGTTGTGAAAATGTTGTGGACATATCATTTCTCTTATTTTAATAGTTCCGTCTGCCACGTATGATTTTGCCGTTAGGGTACTAACGGAAAGGACTAAAATGGATGGGGTTTTTCTAAATAGAGACTAAAAGCAATGAAAATAAAAGATAGGGACCAAAGTGAGAATCGCCTGAAAATGTAGGGACAAAAATATAGTTTTCGCCTTTTCTTTTTCACTATGACACGCTCTCACTGTATTTTATCTCTGTTTCTTTCAAAATACACCTCTCAAAACTCTCTGTCTTGCTCTCAATATTTTGGTCTATATCTCACACTCCCACACGAAATGGCTGAATGGCCTTTGTTTTGCTTCAGCCAAAAACTAGCGTGTCCCACACGACTAAAGTCATGTCTCATTTAATGAAGGCTGACTCTCCACATAACTTTGGGAGCCATGGCTGACAAGTACGGACCACTTTTTACAATCAAGCTTGGATTGCACCCTGCTTTGGTGTTGAGCAGTTGGGAGATGGCTAAGGAGTTCACCACCAATGACCTGGCCGTGTCCTCGTGGCCCAAACTAACAGCCACAAAACACTTGTGCTATAACTACGCTATGTTTGGCTTTGCACCCTATGGTCTCTATTGGCGTGAATTGCGTAAAATAACCACTTTAGAGCTACTATCTAATAGCCGGCTTGAGAAGCTTTCCCACATTAGAGTCTCCGAAGTTGAGAACGATATAAAAGATTTATACAAACTTTGGATAAAAAAAAATCACATGTCAGGCTTGATTTTGGTGGAGTTGAAGCAATGGTTTGGGGATATGAATCTCAACGTGATTCTTAGGATGATTGCTAGAAAGAGGTACTTTGGTACTAGTGATGGGGTCAATGAAGAAGAGGCTCGGCGTTGCCAAAAGGCCTTGGGGGACTTCTTTCATCATTTGGGGTTGTTTGTGGTGTCAGATGCAATTCCATATCTTGGGTGGTTAGATTTGGGCCATGAAGAAAACTGCAAAGGAATTGGGTAGTATTCTTGGGCAATGGTTGGAAGAGCATAAGCGAAAGAGAGCTTCATCTGAGACTAAAGGGGAGGAAGATTTCATGGACATAATGCTCCCTGTCCTTAATGGCACTGAGCTTGAAGGTTACGATATTGATTCAATCAACAAAGCTACATGTTTGGTACGCTTTCCCTTTTCACTTCTTCACGGAGCTTTGCTCAAGCGGCCTTGCTTGAACACGTTCCAAGCAAGGCGGCCCTCAAATGCAGGGTATACCAAAAATAATAATCTCAAAGCTGGCTTTTTAAGACTTAAATCTCATAAATAATATTCAAACCAAATTAAGGGCTCTAGGCAGCCCTATCCTTTACCCATCCTTACAAATGATTGGTTATTGAAGTAGGTCTTGCACATTTAATAAGAAGAAAAAGAAATGTATTGCAGACTGCAGAGATCACCATAGATATATTAATTGTAAAATCCGACCAGGTAATGTCTTACATGTAACAATTTGCCGCGTTACAGTATTCTGTATTGCGTCGTGCATATAATTATGCTTCTTTGCTTTTCCTTCAAAGCTAAAGCTCCAAAACATAGGGCTTTTTTTGCATCAGAGTTGCATTCTAACAAAAGGTATGCACTTTGCAGAGTATGATTGCTGCAGGCAGTGACACTAGCACAGTTACTCTAACTTGGACAATAGTGTTATTGCCAAACAACCGCCATGTGTTGAAGAAGGCCCAAGATGAGCTTGATGTCCAAGTGGGCAGGGAAAGAATTGTAGAGGAATCAGACATCAGTAAGCTAGTCTATCTCCAAGCCATAGTTAAAGAGACATTACGTTTGTATCCCGCAGGTCGACTAGCAGCACCACGTGAATTCACTGAGAATTGCATTATAGGTGGTTACCATGTTCCAAAAGGCACTCGATTAATCACAAACCTATGGAAAATCCAAACAGATCCACGCATATGGTCAGACCCATTAGAGTTCAAGCCCGAAAGATTTCTCACAACCCACAAGAATGTTGATGTTAGCGGGTCAAAATTTCGAATTGCTCCCATTTGGAAGTGGTAGAAGAGCATGTCCTGGAATATCTTTTGCCCTTCAAATGGTTCACTTAGCATTGGCTAGTTTTCTACACATGTATGATATCTCAATTCCCTCGGATGCAAAGGTTGATATGACTGAGACAGTTGGTCTCACAAACAACAAAGCCACCCCACTTGAAGTTCTCATCAAACCTCGCCTACACCTTCCAAGCTTTATGGATTAAAGACTATCTAATATAATTCATGTGCAGGTCTAAGAATTGTGATTTGATCAAAATTTGCCATGATTTGTCTGTACTTTGTTGGTGGGCGTGCCATTTTGCAGGACACTATGAGTTTGCTATTGTGAAATGGAAATAACAATGCCTAAAAATTGGGGGAAAATGGTTATTTCTCCACCTTCATTATGTTGGGTTATTCAGACATAAATATATTTTGAAAACTCGAAAATGTGTTAAGAACACAAGAGCTGTTTAGACCCTCAATAAAAAGTTACGGCTAGATTACTTTTACTCTAACTTATCTAAGTGCGGAAACAAGAGTAAATGAAACACAATCAACCGATACTACTCTAGTGCATAAACATGAACAACAAACAATAAATGTAAAGCACAAGAGTAAGGGAAGAGAGATGCAAACACAGATAACACGCCGATGTGTTATCGAAGAGGAAACCGAAGAACTCGGCGAAAAACCTCTCCGCCGCCCTCCAAGCGGTAAATCGATCCACTAGACAATAAGTTGGGATACACGAATAGCAAAAGACCCTCCAAGCCTAATCTACCTAATGTACCTAAGCCCTCCAAGCTCCTACTCCAACAAGGCTTCTCGGAACCGTGTCTTGTCTAGCTTTCCGGATCCCGCAATACGCCGATTGCATCCGTCAATGATCCACTAGAGAATGTAGTTGGAATACACGAATAGTAGAAGACCCTCCAAGCCTAATCCACCCAGTGCACCTAAGCCCTCCAAGCTTCTTGCCCCAACGAGGTTACGCCGAACCTTTGTCTTCAATAGCTTACCTAATCCCGCTATAGCCCATAGCATCAACCCAGCCTCACTGGCTTCTTTTGGCAATTCCCAATCTCCAAAACACTCTCTACACTCTGAAAATGTATGGATTGTGTTTGGGTACAAATCTCCTTTCAAGGTATGACAATGGGAGAGGGATGGAGAAGAGGCTACAAGGATTTCTCACTAAGGATGAGTAGCCCTCTCTCAAAAAGATGGGTGTGTGTGTTGTAGAAAACCTATCTAGGGTTTTTTCTCTCTAAATGGCCTCATTTGGATTTGTGGGTAATGAGGGTATATATAGTATGGGTGAAGGGTATGAAAGTCTCACTTAAAAATCCTCCAGGCCGAATGTTTCGCGACTGTCTCGCGGGAAGGCCTTACCCGCGAGACACTCGCGAAAACGACAGCCTGGCATGACACTTCAGCTTCCAGTCATGTGCTCTTCACGTGCTCTTTCGTTGCTTAGCTTCTCGCGAAATTCACTGATTCTTCATTTAAGCTTGAGTTTTCACCAACTTAATACTAAACCCAATACAATAAAATCCCACAAAATACAAGGAACAAAATTAAAGCAATTACAACACTTTTTGTCATGGAATAAAGCCAACATAAAACATAGTTGTAAATCATAACTTTACAATCTCCCCCTTTGGCTATTCCGTGACAAAACACCCTATAACAGACTCCAGAATTAAACGTGAGTTTGGGAACAATGGCAAAACCCACTCACACCTAAATTTAGAAGCTGTGTAGCACTTGGAACATATATACCTGTAACCTGAAACACTTGCACAAAACACATTAGACTCTCAAGGTAAATCAAGTGATAAAATGACAAGTATAATTTAACAAGTAAAATGTGATCAAGTAAACATATTAAACATGAAGCATATCTTGATCAAACAAAAAAACAGTCATTAAAGAATGACCACAATGAACATTTAGCAAGTAAATACTCATCCGGACACGCAATGCAATTAAGAACAATCCCAAGGATCAATTGCATGTCCAACACTCAACCAATGCAAAATACACGAAGTATTTGCATCTAGGAACAATCCTACTAGGGCACAAGTACATGATGCGATGAGAGCAGCAAAGCATAGATGATACTAAACATAACTTAAAGCACCATAAAGCAACGAGAAAACAAGCATAAAGTAAAACAAAGTTTTCACATAAAAAGAATGTCTTCTCCCCCTTGGTATATGCATCTCCCCTATGGCTTTCTCCCCCTACGAATGTGCACGAGGTAGAATTACTCCCCCTAAGAGTGTGCACATGAGTCATATAGAAATGATGATACAAACCGGTATACTCTTCGGTATACACTCCCCCTTTTTGTCACGAATAGACAAATCAATCAAGAGGAAGGAGGGAAAGAAAAGAAGATATGAACAAGGGTAAAATATGATGCATGAGGGGTGCAAAATGATCAAATAAAAGACAAAAACATCTTTGAAAAATGCTACAAAGCATAAAGTAAACATGATATGCTAAGGATGATGGAACATGATGTAAACCTAGGCATGACATAGACACAAGAACATGTTATATGTGCTAAAAATGTCTAAAAAGACTTAATTAGCATGAGTGAATGCAAAACATGTCAAGTGTTAGAGTGTATGCAGCAAAGGTGCATCTAGTGTGCATATGAGATGCATGACCAATGCATGACTAAGCACTCACGGGGCAAAGTGTATAAAACACACCACCACTGATCAAAACATGATAAACATGAATAATTATGATGATCCCCAAAATTTGGTACTCATCGGAGTCCAAAACAGCGAGAAAATGCCATTTGGGCATTTTATCAAACACTTAGAGTGCACACACTACACATGTATGTTAAACAATGCAAGAACATATGAAAATCTTGTCTAAATACATGTTATTTTTGCAACAAGGGGCCAACATCCAAAGCAAATCATCATTTAAAACAAAGCCCAATAAAAAAGATTGACAAAAATTAAGTTTTCCAACTCCCATTTGAGAAAATCCTAACTATGAACATAAAACTCCCAAAAACATAATCTAAGGATCAAAATCAATTAAAAGAGTTAAAGATTACCTTAGAGATGTTAATGGAATGAAAAACACTTGAATTTAGTTGGGTTTTGATGTAGAAACATTAAAACAGGGGTTTGGGAGAAGATGGGAGACGTTTAAAACAAATGTCCCACGAAAAGCCCTTTAAAAAGCTGATCTGAAAATTTTCGCGGGAAGCTGACTCGCGAAAGTACTCGCGAAATTTTTCGCGGGTAAGCCTTACTCGCGAGCTACTTGCGAAACAGTCACGAAACTCTCTGTACAAAGTTGAAAAATATGAGATTTGGACCATTTAACTCCCAGTTGAGCTTACATATGAAATGGGTCATGAAAACACCCAGAAAAACATGTTTTTCACACAAAAACAACTTGAAAATCTTTGAAAAGCATAGGTGATACAAATCACTTCCAAAAGCAAACAAAAAGAACAAAAATCTTTTTGGTTTGATCCATATATGGTTGAGCACACACACATCACATTTGAACATGTACAATCACACAAATGAAATAGATATTCATTGAACATTAAACTTGTGTGTTGTGTGTGTGGATCAAGTGTGGAATAGTCCTTAGACTAGAGTGAAGCTTCAATGATCAATTCAATCAAGTCATACACAACTAGTACTAAGTCAAGTGGTCTATCTCAATTATAGAAGTGAACATATATGGCCTCCCAAAAGAGAATGATTACAAAACTTAGAAGCTTTTCATTTGGCTTCTGCATAAATCATAACATTTGATCATTTTTGGATAATACATCTCTTTTTTGAGATCGGTGCTTGAAATTTTTGATATTTCAACATTGTGAGTTAGCCTTTGGCTTTTTGAGCACCATACATTTCAATTAAAAGGTCGCTTTCCCTTTTTCCTAGTCAAATACTAGTATGTGCGACAGGCTTTTGCAGTTCATAATCTCTTTTACATTTTGAGATTTACATTTGGTGAGCTCTAATGCAAAAACATAAAATAAAGGTGGGAAGATATATAGGCACAATTCTATGCATGTGTCAAGACCATCAAGACTATTGACCAATCATTCATGACAAGCTTGAAGATCTATTTACAACAATCACACATAGTTTTCAAGATTTCTCCCACAAAGATATATGTGCATATAAAACAAGCTAAGCTCGTAAAGGCACTACGCCATTAGTACGAAGGTACTAGGCCAAACTCACATGTGAAATGTGATCAAACACATACGATCAAACTTTTTCAATTTTTCATTTTTTATGTGGTTTTGGATTTTTACTCACACAAAACTAAAACAGAAAAAATAAGATCAAAACAAAAGCAATGCATACAAGTAAATGCAAGATGTACAAATGCATGACAATAAAGCATCTAATGCATGAAAGGTCCTACAAAGATCGAAAAAATTAGATTAAGGACCAAAAGAGCAAAAGCTCAACCATAGGAACACTTCCTCATCCAAACGGAATGATTGTTTGGAATGAGTGTCTCATGAGAAGTGAGATGAGGGTTGGAAGAATGAGAACCAGAGATGCACATAGACAAGGAGTTAAGAGTATTAAATACTTTCTTTAACAACATGCTATTATCACTTAAATCCGGTTTATCCTTTTTAGTACAACTTCCAAGAAGCTCAAGTTTCTCTTTTCTTTTAATTCTTTTAAGAGCTTGAAACTTAGAGCAATGAGGTCTTAGATGACCAAAGGCACCACAATGGTGACAAACAATGTGTTTAGGTCCACTAGGCTTTTTGGGAAGGGATCTAGCAACATGGTTTTGTTCTCTTTTCAACTTGGAGCATTGAGGTCTTATATGACCGATCACACCACAATGGTGGCAAGTTGGAACAAACTTAGATCCCTCTAAAACATTAGGTTGAGACCTAAACAGAGGCTTAGGCTTAAGAGCCTTTTTCTCCACCTTTTGATTTCTTTTATGTGGAGGAATGTACATCGATTTGTCCTTTGAGGTAGAACACACAATAGGCACAAAATCGGGTACCACAACATGATTGCAACAAATATTTTCATCCTTATTAACAATAGGTTCAGTAATCAAACACTTGGCATGCATCTTAAGAGATTCATTTTCAGATTTAAGATCATCAACAAGTTTGTTAGACAAAACAAGTTTAGCATCCAAGTCCATATTCTAACATTCAAACTCTTTCAACTTTTCAAGAGAATTTTCAGCAAGCTTCTTATATTTTTCAACCAATTTATTGGATTCATTGAGCTTAGCAATCAAATCATCATTTTCACAACGAAATTTGCTCAAATTCTTATGAAACTTCTTAGCTTCTTTCTTCAAGAGTTTGTCAACAACACCCATAGATTCAAGTAACATGTCATCACAATTATGAGGATCAACACTCATAGAGGCATTTTCACAAACACATGGCATGTTACAATCAACAATATCTATAGAAGCATACAAAGCATTATCCATGGCAAAACACACAAGAGGTCAAGGAGCACACTTAGGTAATGAAACCAAATCAAGTGTACCTGCTCTGATACCAATTGAAAGCTCGAAAATGTGTTAAGAACACAAGAGCTGTTTAGACCCCCAATAAAAAATTACGGCTAGATTGCTTTTACTCTAACTTATCTAAGTGCGGAAACAAGAGTAAATGAAGCACAATCAACCGATACTACTCTAGTGCATAAACATGAACAACAAACAATAAATGTAAAGCACAGGAGTAATGGAAGAGAGATGCAAACACAGATAACACGCCGATGTGTTATCGAAGAGGAAACCGAAGAACTCGGCGAAGAACTCGGCGAAAAACCTCTCCGCCGCCCTCCAAGCGGTAAATCGATCCACTAGACAATAAGTTGGGATACACAAATAGCAAGAGACCCTCCAAGCCTAATCTACCCAATGTACCTAAGCCCTCCAAGCTCCTACTCCAACAAGGTTTCTCGGAACCGTATCTTGTCTAGCTTTCCGGATCCCGCAATACGCCGATTGCATCCGTCAATGATCCACTAGAGAATGTAGTTGGGATACACGAATAGTAGAAGACCATCCAAGCTTAATCCACACAGTGCACCTAAGCCCTCCAAGCTTTTTGCTCCAACGACATTACGCCGAACCTTTGTCTTCTCTAGCTTACCTAATCCCACTATAGCCCATAGCATCAACCAAGCCTCACCGGCTTCTTTTGGCAATTCCCAAAAGCTTCCCAATCTCCAAAACACTCTCTACTCTCTGCAAAGGTGTGGGTTGTGTTTGGGTACAAATCTCCTCTCAAGGTATGACAATAGGAGAGGGATGGAGAAGAGGCTACAAGGATTTCTCACTAAGGATGAGTAGGTCTCTCTCAAAAAGATGGGTGTGTGTGTTGTAGAAAACCTATCTAGGGTTTTTCTCTTTGAATGGCCTCATTTGCATTTGTGGGTAATGAGGGTATATATAGTATGGGTGAAGGGTATGAAAGTCTCACTTAAAAATCCTCCAGGCCGACACGACTCTTCAGCTTCCAGTCATGGCCTCATTTGCATTTGTGGGTAATGAGGGTATATATAGTATGGGTGAAGGGTATGAAAGTCTCACTTAAAAATCCTCTAGGCCGACACGACTCTTCAGCCTCTAGTCTCACTTAAAAACGACAACCTGACATGACTCTTCAGCTTCCAATCATGTGCTCCTCACGTGCTCTTTCGCGGCTTAGCATCTCGCGAGCTTCTCGCGAAATTCACTGATTCTTCATTTAAGCTTGAGTCTTCACCAACTTAATACTAAACTCAATACAATAAAATCCCACAAAATACAAGGAACAAAATTAAAGCAATTACAACACTTTTTGTCATGGAATAAAGCCAACATAAAACATAGTTGTAAATCATAACTTTACATATTTGAATTTTGTCAATCTCATCCTCCAAAGAGAAATTTTTTCATAAGAAATCGAAATTTCTATACACCATAAAATGTCGAAACTTGGGCTTCACATTTTATGCACAAAAAAATCATTAAATGCGATCGTGTTGTTTTTAAATTAAATTAAGTTAACACTACCATACAATATGTTGTATCATAATATAACACAAACTAAGAAGATAAAGGTTTTTTTTTTGAAATCAAGGGCAGAGCAGAGCAGGGGGTCATAAGAATAATTGCCTCCTAAACTCGATCACCCTCAAAGAAGCTCATTCCCTTCTAAACTACATGCTTGTGTTGCAAGTTTTACCCCATTGATAGGAGAAAGTATGTTAAATTACCGATTGTCCTGAAAGGTTAAATTATTGAAATATTGTAAATTTAATGATTTAAACACATACTTCTAACAAAGTATCTTATGAGTCTGACCTCAGAAGTATCTCTCCCTATCTCTCCTTTGTTTTAAATTCCATTTTTTATGCCCGTTTTGGATTCATTAGTTAATTGTAGGGCAATCAAATTCCTTAATAATTGTCTTCTTTAAGTTGCGTCTTGAACATTTCAATTTGAACTTATCACATTACATATTTGATTCAAATTATATTGTCATGGAATTTGCCAATCACAAAATATCAACATATAATATAACATTTTTTTTACAAGCGAGATATATATTCTGTCAAAAGAATAAATTTCGAGACACAATTTTTTCTACAACTTGCTAAAATGATAGGTTTTAAATAGTGAAATTAAAAATGATATTAGTGATGGGTCCATATATACGTGATATCTACCACTTAGAACTTGCACTCAAAACTATACATGAAAAGTTTATGCTCTCCTACTCTCTGTAGGGCTCTCCTTTGCTGTTTTATTGTAATTTATTGTTGCTTATGTTTTCTTTCTTCCCCTAGTGGGTTAATAATTTTGTTTCCTTTCATTAAAAAGGGAAAGAAATATTTTTTTTTGACATATATCTTTTTTTTAGAAACAAACACACACTACACACTCAAGAGGGAGAGAAGAAATTGATAGGTATCTAACCAGAGGCAAAACACTCTGTCATTTAAATATAAGCCACAAAAGTCTATTAGAAAGAAAATGATATATCATGGAATAATATTTATACAGAACAAGAAGATGACTTAGAAAAGTACTAGAGATTGTTTCAAACAAAAGAAAGAAAAAACAAAAATGGATACCCACATACAGTATGGACTTTGTAGGGCCAGCGATCAGTGCAGACCCCACAATTTCTATCATCATTTGTTTCTGAATATATGTATATATATATATATATATTTATATATATATAGTGATTAGTTACTTTGACCCGACTCTCACTGAAACCATGCCTGATTGGTAGGGACTCTCTGCACAGCATCCAAAGGTTTAGAAAATATTCAAAATGAAAAAACAAACACGCACTACACACTCAAGAGGAAGAGAAGAAATTGACAGGTATCTAACCAGAGGCAAAACACTCTATCATTTAAATATAAGCCACAATAGTCTATTAGAAAGAAAATGATATATCATGGAATAATATTTATACAGAGCAAGAAGATGACTTAGAAAAGTACTAGAGATTTTTTCAAACAAAAGAAGGAAAAAACAAAAATGGATGCCCACATACAGTATGGACTTTGTAGGGCTGGCGATCAGTGCAGACCCCACAATTTTTATCATCATTTGTTTTAGAATATATATATATATATATATTTATAGTGATTAGTTACTTTGACCCGACTCTCACTGAAACCATGCCTGATTGGTAAGGACTCTCTGCACAACGTCCAAAGGTTTAGAAAAAATTCAAAATGAAAAAACAAAAATGATTGGATCATGTTGAAATATTTGATTTTGAGAGGTAGTAATTTGTGTCCGGTTAATAGATTTTCTTAAGGCAATTGTTAATAAACTATATTAGAAAATTTTTGATATAATTTTTATGAAAAATATAAAAAACCGTCAACAAAGTTAATTATTTTCTCATTTTCTTATAAAATATTTCTAAAAATAGTTTCTAAACCAATGCACTTAGAACATTCTTTAATGTATCCATAAATAATTTATTCATAAGTAGTTTCTAAACCAATGCACTTAGAACATTCCTGCAGCAGCTGTAGAAAATCACAAACAGGAAAAAAAAAAATCATATGTAAAGCAAGATTTATGATTGTGATTGACGTTATCATGCTTGGGACTTAATGCAATCACATTGGGGTCTCTTGCTAGCTGTTTCTTAAAGTAGAAAAAAGATACTAAAATTCTTATTTTTATTTTTTATGTTTTGATAACTGAAATAAAGAAAAGCGGTACATTGGAAAAGTAAGAAAAAAATAATAGATAAAAAAATAAATAAAATATTTTACTAAAGTGAAAAAATTAAAGTATAGAATAATGAATATGATACGAGTGTTTAAAAAAGTGATTGACTAAAATATAAAAAATAAATAAATTTTTATCTTGAAAAAAAAAAATATATATATATATATATGTGTGTGTATTTTTAGAGAGACTAAATTAATTGCTCTTTATCTTAGAATCCCTTCTATTGTGTTGTCCATAGAAAATCTTGACGATAAGATTGCGATTTCTACTTGCTAGTATATCATTAAACAATCAATTGTGCTTTTCACCGTCTAATAATGGAGAAGAAAATAATGAAAAAAGACAAAAGAAGTAAAAACTGAGGAGATATATTTTCTTACCAAATGCAATAAAATCACAAACATATTGCTCTAAGTAAAACTCTACTAACAATTCTTTTGAAATTTACAATACTATTTTGATTAAAACTAAATACGAAGATTTTCAAAAGGATTTTTTTCATTATTTATTTTTATAATTAAATACTATAAATTTTGTTTTCAATAATGAAATAGATTACATGATTTGCCTCATGTAACTTGAATTTTTTTTAATATAAAAAATAACCTATTTTATTTTTTAAATTCAATTACCTTTTCTTAGTTTATATATGAATTTTAATTTATCTTTGCATCACACTAGTATAATATTAGTATACTATATAATAAAAGTCGTGTTTTACATAACATGATTGAACCAGCTATTTGGCTCCACCTTTTCCTTTATTATTTTCTCTCCTTAGAATTTACACGGCCTTTATTCTCTCATCTCTTTCTCAAGCAAGCTTTGAAATTAAGGTGTCAAATACGTTAGAGTTGAAAGAAAAGGAAAAATACCACATATATTTAAATTAATTATCAAAGAATAATACAAAGTATCAATGAGTCAGTGACCTTCAGAGACGGAACCATGTACAAGCTGAGGGGGGTTGTGCCCCCCCAAATTTTTTAAAAATATTAAATATTAGATATATATTTAAGATTTTAGAAAATAACCCAAGAAAAATTATATTTGCCCCCCTCAAGAAAATTATATTTGCCCCCTCGATTTCGAATCCTAGTTCCGTCCCTGCACTGACCTTCACTTTATGGCACTGAGGAGGGACCCCAAACAATGCTAAATAAAAAGCATATCCAAAGGTGTTGAACCAATAGAGTTCATTACAAACAAGGACAAATAACTAGACTTTTTCTAGTTGACAGACATGACATAATGCCATCAACTATTGCCCGAACACAATAGCTTATTTGAAGTAAGAATTTATTGCAACGGGGATGACCAAGACTATGATATCGATAGAATTAACACATTCAAACACTGTGGAGCGTTGTATATATTATAATTATATATTTCATACTAGTATAGATAAGACATGGAACTGGTAATTTTTTGGTCTGTTAAGTACACTAAACTGATCATTTCAATAAAAAGTACACAAAACTGACAAAAGTGTACAAAATTCCAAACTAGATAGTTAAATACGATAAGGTTAGGTTAATATTGATTTGACTATTGCAATTTTAAGGGTCTGTTTGGATACTGTTTATTTTGTTGAAATTGAAAACTAAAGGTAAAAGTTAACTGAAATAGTACAGTAGGGTCCATAAATAGTATCAAAAGTGCAGTGAGGCCCATGAATAGTACAAAAAATAAGCTGAATAGTGAAATAATTTTCATTTTTATTGGTGTCCAAACGGAGGCTAAGTCACCTGATAGCTTAATGGTACCAAAATAAAAGCTAATCCACAAAATGACCTGAACAGCTAAAAATTTGTCTATAAAAGCTTACACATTTCGTTAGAAAGACATCCATGTATAGGACTCCAGCAACCTTAGCCTAAAATGGATTTTCTTTCACCTTTCAAAATTTTGATGCAGAATCTTCAAGAGGCTGCTTCAAATCATTTTACCAGAAGACCAGTGGTCTGTCCAGTTACCCAGAAGAACAACACTAATAATTTACAAAAATATTGAACAAAGGGATTCCGGAGCTACCTTGTGTCTTTCTGAAAACTGCACTCAAGGTCAACATATTCTATACAGTTGCTAGAGTCCTCATCCATTTTCAGAGATGTCTGAACTTTGACATTACCTTGAGATTTCTGCAAAGGAAGGGAAGCATCATACTTTGTCATAGAAATCCTTTTCCGTCCATAATGATCAGACTTGTTCAGTTTCTGATTTTCATTTCTTCTAAGCCCTTTACTTTGACCCACAACAATTGCACTTTCAGACTTTTCCTCTTTAATTTCAAAATTCTGTAATACATTTACAGTATTCTTCCCAACCCACTCCTGCAAGCAAGTGAACCTCTTAGCATATATAGTTCATCCAACAATTTAAACATTAAAGAAAAAGAAATTGGAAATTAGATTAACAACCAACAATGGCAACGTATACCAGACCTTCACATCTTCAAAAAACAATTTTAATCCGTCTTTTGAAGAGTCAAAGCTGTCATATTGTCTAATTGACTTCCTTAGCCACTTTGATACGTATGATCTATTCCTTTCTTCCTGATAGCGCTCATCTGCTTGCAAAAAACAATTACCCTCAAAGTCAAAGGTAGCTAGATTAAAGGGGATAGTTCAATCAGCATTAAGATACCAAAAATTGAAAAAAAAATGATATTAAAGAAAATTTTGACTTGCAGCAACCCCCAACAGAGGTAATAATAATCTATATCTATATATATCTAAAAGCAAAAGTGTAGCATTTATTGTTACTACGCTCCCCATCACAGGTAGTCTTTCTCCCTCTCTCTTACAGCTTTGGTTTGATTTTTGTTTAAGTTAATAGTTAGTTATTTTGGAATTAAGAATTTGAATTTATATCAAAACACAATATTGGCTATGCATTTGAATGTGCCTATCAATTATTTGAGTAATATTAAGTGTAATTTTGTTATGAGTTTTGATTATCATGATAATTTCCTTTTAAGAGGATGAAGAATTTGAATAATTTATTTGAAACTTAAAAAGTTTAGTTGTACAAAAAAAAATTAGAAAAATATAACATAATTTTGAAGAATATGAACCACCTCACAAAGAAATAATATCTATCAAACACACTCAAAATAATAGAATAATATATTGGTAGAGATAGAAAGATGGAAAATAATTTTAGAAATTGTTTAACTTTTAGGAAGAACAAATTATACATTAAATCAAAATTATAAAATAATTATTTATTTTTACACATCACGTGAGTTTGCGGCTAGTTTAATTGAAATTTAAGACACTGCAGAATTTGAGCCTGAAGTTACCACTCAAACCCAAAAAAAAAAGGGTGGGTTGCTACAGCTGCAGGCAGAAGCTTTATAGTTAATCTAGGAATCTGAAGAGTGCATAAAAAATCTCACCACACTTGCCTGATTGGACACAGGAAGTATCTTTCTGGAAGCTGCATTTATTTCAATATATTTTTCTAGGAGATATAAAACTTGAATAGAGATAACTATTAATG
Organism: Notholithocarpus densiflorus; assembly: GCA_030021035.2. NCBI lineage: Eukaryota > Viridiplantae > Streptophyta > Magnoliopsida > Fagales > Fagaceae > Notholithocarpus > Notholithocarpus densiflorus. The sequence goes on from JARYZH020000008.1 coordinate 3,126,613, forward strand.
AAGCTAATTGAAAAGGACAACAAAATCAGTAAGCTCAAAACATTTACCTAATAGGATAATGGCTCCATAATCAAACCTATGTCGTATACAACGTCCTGCAAAAAGAAAAAGGTGGTTACTTTCTTTAAAAAATTAATAATAATAAAAATAATTACCAAGCTCAACAACTATCAGAGATGCATAAAAACTTGTCATTTAAATGTGATACAAGAAATTGCAGAGAAAAATATTTCAACTGAATAAAATAATAAAACACTTCATAACCCTCAAAAATGCAATAAAGTTTTGTATATATAAATACAATAATCAATCCAATTAGAAACATAGAAAGTGAAATCATGACAGAGCATACCTGCAGCTTGATTTAGAGCTCGGAAGGCTTGGTTACAGTACCACTCATTCCCACTTAGAAGGCCTTTGGATGATTTATGTGTATCATTATACTTCTTCTTTAACGATACTTGAATATCAAACCTGATAAGAAGTTCCAGCAATCAGAAAATTATATCTTATTTAGTAATTATTTCTTCTTCACAAAACATCTAAGAGAGGAAAGAACTCTTACATGTTGGGAAAAGGAATTCCAACAATTATCTGAGATAGTCAAGAACTCACACTATCAATAGTCAACAATCATTTAAGTAAAAGATAGGAATAGACATTTTCTTTTTTTCTTTTTCTTTTTTCTTTTTTTTTTGATAGGTAATAGAGAACTATTATTAATGAGTAAAAAAATGGAAGAGTACTTTTAGATAATTAAGATTCAGTAATTTACAAAGAGTCAAAGACACTAAACAAAAGTTTTTTATTCTCTTCCACTAGTAGAAATGTCTTGCAGGCTGAAGTGGCAATAGACCACTACCCAAAACCAAAAATAAGAAAATTTGACATCAGGCTTCCGGCAAAAAGGATACAACCACACGGGCATTATCATCAGAGAAGTCAATTCCTTCTGAAACCTGAAAGCATAATATAATGAGCATATGCAAACTCAACAAAAGGATCTATTATTTACAAGACTGCACTTTGGCTATTATAATGCTAGAACAGCATGATCGCCTCATGTCTTTGAAATTTAAAAAGGTTAATCAGTAATTTTTACAAACAGCACCAGTGTCCCATGGTACAAAAATATGTGCATCATAGCTCCATAACATACATTCTTTCAGTAAGTAAACAACATAGAAGACCAAAATGACCATGTTAATTACAAGTGCAAAATCTGGTGATGCCAACCAAAAGAAACTATTTGGAGTAGAAGATAATGTCAACCTTTACATTTAAATTCTTTTTCCTAGAATGAAGCTATAACTAAAAGTAAAAGGTTACTGTCAGTAATGAAATTTAAGTGCGTACCTTTCCTCGGAAAACTGCCAGAAACGCAGCTCCTTTCTTTAAATTTTCTGGGCACTCGACCGTGTTGAAGTGATTAAGGTCTGTTTTCTTTACCCGACTCTTTCTCCCAAAAGCAGGTTTATTGCCTAGACGAATTGAGTCATAGTAACCTTTCAAAACAGGTTCAAAATCATCTTGGCTTCCTCCTCTTGGCTCTGCACAAACCAAAGCAAAATAAGCACTCTCCATAATCTATATAATTAAAAGTACTGCTAAGAGACAATGAAAAATCAACTCAGGTAAAAATGCCAAGTAAGATGGGCTCAACTTTAACATCAATGCTAAAAAAAAGCACTCAGTGACTTAGCATTGTTCATTACAATTTATAAAAGGAATATTGCTCATTAAAAGATTAACATACACGAGGGTTAAAAGGGGACAGAAGAAGTCTTACCAACAAAAAGGGATTTTTTTGTAGTTAGCTGTGACCATTGACCAGTTTCAGACCAACGATTGCATAGTTTCTCCATCAGCTTATAACTTGGGAAGAACACTAGACAACCTCCTGGAACAATGTTAAAAATCTCCTCTAAAGATTTCCCAAGTGCATCCTTCACAACAAACAATAAATTATACACAAATTAAAGGAGAATACATAATCAGATTAATTAAAATCAATGAGAAAAGGAAGAAATACCTGAAATGCATATGCATCTGCTGTTTTATAACTTGCATTCAGTGGATAATTACCTGGACCAGTGGGTATTATAGCAGACCACACCTGCAGTGACAAGGTTGATAAGCCATAGTAGAATAGCTGTGAACCAAGACAAACCAATGCATACAAGGGAAAAGTAATGCCATTCAAACCTGTGACTCAACATCAACCACATGTGGAGCTTCCAAACAAGTTCCAAACTGAACCCCAAGCTCAGATGAAAAGGTATTCATTGGAGACAAAGTCCTAAATTACCAAAAAACCTAGGTGAGTAATATTGTAGAATGAAAATTTTACTTTGGGACATGGCAACAGAAGAAAAATTGTGGGGAACTTAAAAAACACAACCAATGATCTGTGAACTTCCCTTCAAGTTGCAGCACAGTCTGAGACATCGTATATGTCAATTATTTTGTGAAAGTTAAGAGTGCATGTGTGTACAGCAATAGTTATACTAACTTTATTTTAGAAAATTACTATGATGGCCTATTTTGGGAAGAACATGACCATCCAGGCAGGTCAAGAGAGGTCAATTTTGAACATTATAAAGTCCTTTTGCTAATGGACATGCTTGCCCAGAAAGCTGTGGACACAAGAATATTACAAAGTTGTAAAGAGTCAATTCCTACTTTCTGGTCTAGTAATTAGGATTGAGATCCATTGGTATTGCACCGGATGCAATTAGTTTACAGGGTTAAGATTAAAAGTTGAAAAGTTGACTTTTTCCCTCAGTCCTTCGACCAGAAAACTTTTACTTTTTAACTTTCTTATTCAAGGGCTGAGGGGAAAAGTTACAAACTTAAATTTTAATCTCAGCCCTTGAAACTGGTTGCACCCGGTCACTGGATCTCAATCCAGTAATTAAGGATCACAACTACAACTCTGTTAGCAGTTCAAGTGTGCTTATGCAGTACGCTTACCCAGATGTTAATATGACAGACAAAGAAAGATCAGCAATGTCTCTAAAAACAACAGCTGGATTCAAGCACCACAAACTGAAAGTATGTGTCCAATTGCCAACTTTTCCTGATACAACAATAAAATCAAAAGTAGTGACTGAACTTTAGCTGCAGCAGTAACTTATCTCACAAAAAGAGTCAAGAGAGACAAAAGAATGGTGATCTAAGTTCTTCACGACAATAATAACAGCAAAGTGATTATAAAAATCAATAACCAACAAACCAATATGACATGATTCAAACTTCAGGTAGTGAACCTTCCAGAAAATCTACAAATGATAGCCTTCCACTTACCAGCATCTCTTTTGACACATCGTTGTAAAGCAAGCTGATAATCAAAAATGTGACTCCCATTTCTTGAGAAAAAGTAAGTTAGAGAAGAGAATAACCCTGCATAACATTTTCAAAAAACAGTCAATTGCAATAATTAGTCTTGAATAGCCAATAGATAAGCTCAGGATACAAAAACATGAAAATATGTAGGCTGTACCTTCCAAAGTTATTACTGACATGCCACTTAAACGTGCTACATCCGACTCTAAATCTGTAGCAGCTTTAATTGCCTTAATCAAATAAATAAAGAAGTTTCAGCAGAAAATGAAAAGAACCAAGCCCCAATGAATTAATAAATCTTATACTTGAGATACCTTTGTGGCACATTCTAGCAAGATTGGGAAGCACTGCTGTGAAATATTAGCCTCTTGGAGCTCTCTTAAAGCCTTATCACCGGTCCAACTGAGATATATTTAAAAAGAACAAAAAGAAGTGAACGCTCATGATACTCCTATACTTCCTTTATTATTGGTATAATGGAAGCAGAAACAAAACAATTTATTGCAAATACGATGCACCAAGTATGCTAATATCCCACAAGAGAAATTTAATTAGGATTATAATTTAAGCAGTTCAGTATAAGGCTATAACAAGTAGCTTTTCTGAGAAAAGTAAATTAAAATTAAAAATCATGCTAATGAACAATCATTTCCCGTTGAAAAAGATACAAATGACAAAATTGATTTAGCCATAAGTTGACAAGTATCAGGTGAACCAAGAACAAAATCTTATGATAAACCACCAATAAAGAAAGCAGAGTAAAAACCAAGGAAAATTTTGGTAATTGGTATGCAAATCCAACACATAACTGACCCACATACACCTCATGTGCCGTGTACCTCAGAACACTAATATTATCAAGATTGATAATTTACCCAAAACTATGATGCATTATAAAATTTCTGATATCTTAGAAGCCTGTATCTAAATTAGACACATGATATCTTTCGTTCTTGAAAATGGGATTAAGGAGACCACAACACTTTTCTAATTTTCCAACGAATTTCTGTAGACACCCCATTTTATCAGGGTCTCACAATTTCATAATTAAAAGTGGAATGTCTCTTAAAGAAATCAAGTATGATATAATATTTGGGCCAATAAAATGTTTATATGGAATAGCTCCTCTATGGCTAAACACGTGTCCAAAAAAAGCCAGGCCAATCAATTTAATTTGCAAGACCATTAGCTTCCATTGTGTTTAGGCAGCATCACAAGCATTGTTAAGAAACAAGTCGACTCACCAAGAGATGTGGTGCTGGAAGTCACGTTTCTCTAGTGTACTTTTCCTCCGCTCAATCCAACTTATAAGGTCCTAAACATTAGTGACACTCATTGGACAGTTACATCATAAAGGAATTTTGGACAAAACTACTGTGAGAATAGCATCTAAAACAATTACCTCTGTCATTTCATATAAAGGTTGATAAGTTAGAACATCCACTGTGCAGAGATGCTCTAGTTCCGTCTGCAATTCTTTCAAAAGGTACAACAACTATAAGCAACTCATAAGATCATGCAAAAAAAAAAAAAAAAAGGTATTGATTTCATAACCTACTGTACAAAATGTCTTCTTCAAGATCCACACTGCCAGCGTCTCGAGCAATATCCTCTATGTTGCTGCAAACAATTTATATTAATTTAGAAGTAGAGAAACTGATATGAAAATTTTAAAAAAAATCCAACCTTAATAACTTGTTGAACATGAAATACATTTTCTAAAGAACAAAATAGACATGCATGTATCTGGAGGCAAGCATATAATTCATGCCCTAAACAGGCAGATGTATTGTTTTTACAGATCTCCAAAAGGAGATGCTAATAAACTTGATATTTAAGAACATGCAGAGCATTAATATAAATGCATTGTCTACATTGTGCTTTAGAAAACTCCCTCCACGTGTTGTGACATGGGATTGTAAGGAACATCAAGAATTATATAAAATAGAACTTTTTAGGGAACCCAAAAGTTATGCCAACTGGCAAGATAAAAATCAACAAAATCTATCATGAAATTCATGTATACATATCAGGGAAAAAACTACTTTGCACTCCATGAAGAAAAAGAAACCAATCTATGAATTTGCATATTCTCCCAAAACCAGTGTAGAAAAATGAGATTTAAGAAATTAGAAATTCAACACCTATCAGTCAAAAATCTTATTAATTGTCTAGGTTATACACTGTAAACTTATTGATTTCTTTTATTATTCACATTCTCTCAACAAGGTTCTAAAAAGTTAAAAAGTAATTAAATGAGGTTGTGAAACATACTGGGCTTCATCAAGAATCACAATGGCTTCTTTAATATCTACATCCATCGCTCCTCGAATGACTGGATTAATGACATAGCTGTATGGACAGAAAACCAATTGTGCATCATCTGCCATAGAACGTGCTGCATAATATGAACAACCTAGAGAAAGTAGAAAATTGCTGTTTAGATTTTTTTTTTTTTTTAAAGCAACATGACGTGTTAGAAATAAATTAAATATATATGAAAAAACAAAAATGAACCTTTCACAACTTGTCCAACTCTCACAAGATCTTCTATATCATGAGCCTCATGGCATCCTCCTTTCTGCAGTGATGGATGTCCCTTGACTTTATGTGCATTTCTATTTGCAATAAAGAAATTAGATTGCTATTACTTCCACGTAACATAGCGCCATTAATAAAGAGAGTTAAAATTTAGGGAGCATATACAACTATAGATATAACTCACTTAAATTCTGGGCATCCCACTTCTCGATCCCTCAAAAGCAACTTGCTGGAAGTTTCCAAACACCATTGTCAGCCAGGATATATAAAGGAATTATTCTAATATGTATATTAAAAAAAAAAAAAGTCTTTAGGTCAAAAAGGCACCATTCTTCATCAATATTATCTTTCCCTCGTATATGCTTGTTTGTGCAGTAGTGCTTCCTAGACGCCTGGAAGAAAATTGTGTGTGTGGGGGGGGGGGGGGGGGGGGGGGAGAGAGAGAAAGAGAGAGTCAAAATCAAGAGTATACACAAGAGACATTATTCAAAAAGATTCTTGTTCAAAAAAGCTATTTGCCCCTATGGAATAGAAGAATGCAAATTCTACCCCATATATCCAAAGATAACTAAATAACCATCCAAAAATGCATCTTTCTTGCAAAAAAGAAAGTTGGTTTTGGAATGGTCACTTAACAATAGGAAATAAAGAGAAAAAAATCCCATAAAGTGTTTAAAAGCTTAGAATGTACTCCAGCTTATCCATCCAATTTCAACTATATTGTTAATTACACTTGGCTGCGCTTTGGACAATATAGGAGAGAAGCCAATCAAATGATATTTTGACCTGTAAAAACAAGAAAATTGGACATATCCAAATGATCCTAAATATTTTTTAAAAGCAAAAACAATATTTGTTTAATTGACTAGATTTCAAGTTATACCTTATGTATTAATGTTAAACCACTAAATAACTTTTTATTGGATTAATATTTTGAAAATCCCACCATTGGATTACATGTTCTATTTGTTCATGTCAATTGAATTTACTATAAACAAGAGTTTCACCAAGTGTAACTTGAACCTAACTCTTGTTCAATTAATAGATTCAAAGACCTATTTAGCCAGATGCATGCAAATGTCAAGCATAAGAAATATCCATATAAAATGCTTACAATTGACATAATCATTTAAAAATTTAAAATAAAAATAAAAATAAAAAACCCTCCTGATAGGAAAAATGATCCATTTACAAATAATAATACTTCTATTGGAATAACAGAAAGATCATATTCAAGAAAATAGACTAAACACTACAATGAGGGTAGATAATCACACAAATTTCTATCGTACAATGTCTAGGGATTTGAGAAGCATGATAACTCAAACTAATTATCAGATACATATATATGAGAAATGATTCCAAACTGAACATGAACTGGCAAGGAAAAGGTAAACCTACCAAAACAGCCATTGGGACCCGGTAAGCAGTTTTTCGATATTCACGAATTACTTGAGAAATTTGTGAATGTGTCCTCCTTAAATAAACAAAAAACAGTTTGTAACCATTATGGAATTCAACATATGACAATACCAAACCAAAAAAAAAAAAATTGTTATAATACAAATGAATTTGTAAAATCTTCATTCAAACTTCTCAAATACTTCAAGCATTATTTAGTTAAAAAAATTTGAGAAAACAATTTGGACTTCAATTTTTTAGTTTTAATGGCTTGAATACAATATGACAAGCACCAGTTTTACTATCAATAGTGCTTTGAATCCCTTGATTTTAAATTCTCGGATTCAAATGCAACTCAAAGGTAAAGACAAAGATAATTAATGTACATACCCAAATCCTTAAATTTTATGTTTTGACTGAATCATTGATAACGATGACAAGAAGAAATGATTGATGTCAAATTGCAGACAGTTTCAAATTAGAATCTCAAAAGCTATAGAATCAATTTTGCTCCATGAAATTGTAACTGTAACTCTACATGAGAAGATAGGTAATCCCTATCTCAACATCAAAGAACAATATCAAAAATAAAAACATAAAACTAAATAAATAATTGAGCTCAGTCTAACATATGAAAGTACATTTGAAAACTGAAATGCTTCTAGAGGCACAAACTGCAGTATCAGTAAACTAAATAACTACTAGGATTTTATGTGAAGTTTCTAAAACAATCCTCATTACTTTCAAAAGCAAACTATCTAAATAAACAACACAACACAACACAAATAGAAAAATAGAAGCTTCCAACCGCGAACCAATAGAATAAAACTTACGATGCATAATATATGGTGGGTGCTGCCTTTTTCTTTTGATTCTTGTTGTTTGCTGCAGATTGAGTTGGGTCCAAATTTTCCGGCCCCGCATTACCTAATAAAAATCACATTGTCAGTTTCATAGCACATCAAATATTGAAATAGAAACACTGATCAAGGGACTGTTTGCCCCATTTCATAAATTGAACTCCACCATCAAAATTCATCAACCACAAAATCCAATAACCTAAAAGTTAAGAACTAAATTGTCACTCTCTTTAAAACCCTAGCACATTAAGGCTATAACCTTCAAAACCAATCTAGAAAATCGTTGTTGTACCTGAAGGTTCCACTTCTGGAACAAACCCGCCACCGTGAGCGAGTGGGTCGGTGAAAGCCTCGGGATTGGGCTTGGAGTGAGTGAGATTGGCGAACTGGTTCTTCAATTTACAGCTCTGCTGCCAAGCGAGAGTGGAGCAGAGAAGCGAGAGCGATTTTCCGGTACCGGTCGGGGACTCGAGGAGCGCGTGACAGTGGTTCTCTCTCTGGGCTCGATCCAGGGTGGAGATGACCCGACCCATGAACGCGAGCTGCGACCCGTACGGCTGGTACGGGAATTCGACTTGGATGCCTCCGATGTGGTACACATTTTTAGGGCTCTTGATGCTTGGGTCTGGACCTGGAGGAGTTGGAGTTGCAGAGACCATTTCTGTGTGTGTTGTGGTGAGGGTTGGGTTGTGATGATGGGGTTTGTGTATATATATGTGTTTTGGTATTTTGGGGGGTTTTTGGCGGGAATTGGATTTTGTGGGAATTTTGACTGAGCGGGTAGCTTCCTTTCTACACTCTGCTTTGTCACTATTACAATTTACAAACCTCGCAATGGAACGATTTGTGGTACGCCACGTGTCGGAGGTAAAAAGGAAGGTAATTAATTTGTGTAATTTAGGCTTTTTGGTATGTCAAATAAGATGTTCATGATGCAAAGTTTTTGTAAATTTGTATGATTTTACAATTTTACACAACTTGCATGACTTGAAATGATCAAAGTAATTTCAAAGATATCTCAAGCACACACATATATTTATTTCTTCACACACATATATATATATATATGAAATAATGTAATAATCAAAATATGGTTTTAATAGTTTACATGAAGACGTGCTCATGAGAAAAATCATTGTTCATCGAATGAGTTTTCCATTTTTTTTTTCTTAGTTTGTTATGCTTTAAATAACATGGTTAGCTTCTTCTTTAAAAAAATAACATGTTTAGATGAGTTGCATGAATCATTGACATGAAAGTCCAATGAATTTATAGAATACAAATTTAGGTCGAGCAAGATGGGCATCAAACACATTTCATCTTGTAACCTAGCCCCTGATCTTGTATCTAGGGTTCAATATTATGTCTTCCCATATAATTTTACTTTCTTTCTTTCTTTTTGTAATAATGTAACTATGAGTAAAGGTTACACAACTTTTCTTATAATGTAACTAGGAGAAGAAGTATTGTAATTATTTATTTGTTTTGTTGTCATGTAAGGTGAGCGTTTTTATGAAATAAATTGTTGTTTTCAGTTTTGTTTTTGTTTTGTAAATAAATAACTAGTAAATCCAATGCAAAACCCTTGATCTATAATATAAAATTTATTTAATTAAGCCATTACTTTGAGACTCATATTTAGAGCATTCACATCAAGAATGCTAAAAAATATAGCATTTAGCATCTCAAAACACTACTTTATCTATTTTAACACCACACTTTATAATATACCTAGCATCAAAGGTTTTATATTTTTTACCACTTCATTAAAATATAATTTATTTATTCTTTTTTATTCTCTCCATCTCTTCCTCTCTCTTTCTCAGTGTATCTCTCTTCTCCCAAACAAAAACACCCAAGCCACCACTCACAACCACCGCCACCATCAGAAAACCCAAGCCACCACCACCATCAGAAACCCAACCCACTGCCACTGCCCACCAAAACCCAATGCAAAACCTACCGAAATCCACTGAAACCCACTGCAAAACCTAACCCACCGCCACCAGCCGCCACCGCCCACACCCATTACCACAACCACCACCGAAACCCACTGCAAAACCTAACACACTGCCGCTACCCACACTCACTGCCAGTCTACCACCAGCCACCGCTGCCCACACCCACTGCCACAGCCACCACCACCCACAACCTCAACCCCCAACCACCAAAATCACAAACAAAAACAAATCCAAAACCAAAACCAAATCACAAACCCAAAATCAATGCTCCATTTGTTTTGATGTAAAATATTTGTAGGAAAACATTTTCACATTTTACAGTGTTTGTTTTGCAGTAAAATATTTAGTCAAAAGAAAAATATTTTCAGTCAACCAAATCACCTTAGGCAAATTTTTGTAAAATATTTTACACTTAAAATTTTGGTAAAATATTTTACAATTGCTCTCTAACTCTCACCCAACACTCTCACGTAATCTTTACCTCTCACGTTACCTCTCCCTCTCAGATTTCTCTCACATCCCAACCCGATATTTCTCTCACCCACTGATCGACGCCACCCACCAGCGTTGCCACCCATCGGCTAGGGCCACCCACCGACCGACGCACCCACCCGCGACACCACCCACTGACCGACTCCACACTCCCCTCCCTCATCTTGTCTCTCTCACGAAGTCCATCGGGATTTGATTGCTAAGTAACGGCTTGGGTTTTTGGTGGTTGCTTTGATCTTATTGGTGGCTGTTTCGATCTTGCCGCTAGATTTGCTGGGTTGTTGGATTTTTAGATTAGATTCTTTGTTCGTGAGTTTTCTTTTCAGGTTTTTGATTTGATTTTATGGGTGTCTTTGCCTTTCCGATATGGATTTTTGAGTTGTTGGTGGTTGTTTTTTGAGTGGTTGGTGGTTGTTCTTTTTGGTAGTTGGTGGTGGTTTTTTGAATCTTTGGTGGTGGCTGGTGGTGGTTTCGATGGCTATTTTTTGAATGGTTGGTGGTGATTCTGGTGGCTCTTGGGTATTTGGGTAGATGATGGTGGCTGATGGAATAGGATTACAATTGGTATATTATTGCAATGATTGGTGGTGGCTGGGTATGTGGTGGCTAATTTATATTTGCAATTTTTAAGGTCACAACACTTGCCAAATATTTTCAAATGTTTTACATTAACATATTTTACAAGTAAAATATTTTACATTTGAAAATATTTTACATTGAAACAAACGGAGAGCAAATCACAAACTCAAACCCACTTTGAAATCAAACACAAAACCAAACTAAAAATCCCTTATCTTCAAACCTTAACAACAAAACCCAAATTAAAAAAGAAAAAAAGAAAAAATAAAAATCTCATTTTTTCAATTCCCAAACCCACTGATCAAACAAATAAGGAGCCAAAAAAAAAAAGGAAAATAGAAAGAGCTTGAGAGAAGAGAGAGTTCAGCCTTGAGATTCCCATCGTGAAGGTGGTGGCGAGTGGTGGCGTGCTTGTGGAGATTGTCCATGGAAGTTCAACCTTGGAAGGGAGGAGCTTAAGTTGTGAAATAGAGAGAAATAGAAGACACAGGAAAGGGAGAAGAGAGAAGTGAAAAGTGAGAGAGGAGAGAGAGAAGAAAGCAAAGGAAAAGAGAAAGAGAAAAAGAGACCGTTGGAATAAAAAAATAATTTTTAGTTTATCATTATAGCATTCTCATCAAAGGTTGTAAATGCTCTAATATGCTATTTTTATAACTCCAAGCACAAAAAACGTGCTCCATTAAAGAAGGCAAATGCTAAATTTTTTGACACCCAACTACAATGCGCTGCTCTCTATAGCAGCGCACTATAGCTGAGTGTCCAACCCAAATATTATATTTTAATTCCCACACGTGCCCTCTCTCTCATTCTCTCTTTCTCACAAAGACGTAGTAGCTTCTTTCAGAGAGAATAAGGCATTGGTCACCTTTTGCATATGTTCTCCTTGTATTCTCTTTTGTGACGGCCTCTAAAATAAGCCTTATATAGGTCTAGGGTTGTGAGAAAAGAAACCCTACACATACATGTCAGCATGGGCCAAAAATCAGATCTGAAAAACTAAATTTCGTAAATCTCAGTAATTCTCGATCGATCGAGGAGGTGTCGAGGATTAAAACATCAGACACAAGAAATGAGGCTCGATCGATCCACCAGGTGTCGAGAAGCTATCGAGGGGTCAAAAACTTTCTCGATCGATCAACCAGCTATCGAGAAGGTGTCGAGATTGCGATAAGAAACACCTTAAGAGGCTCGATAGATAGCCTAGCTGTCGAGAGGTGTCGAGAAGCTATCGAGTTTTAAAAAATCAGCACTTCTTCACTTGAATCTTGGACAGACTTGCATGGCTTCAACACTTGAACTTGAAATAAGGTTTTTTGAAGTATTGAACACATCCTAGATCTACCCAAATACAAGTAAAGTGTGTTTTGTCAAAGAATTAGCCAATTACATAAAATATGTCCTTAACAAAAAGAATGGTAATCTCTCGAGTGGCTTTTGGTGTAATAATTCTGAAAATTGAAATCGAACATGTTGTTGGGTTCTAAGACTTTAGGTTTAAATGTATTAGAACTTCAATTTGTAATGTTGGCAAACCATGATCAAAACGTTTAGTCTTGTTTTAGACTTGCTTAAAGTATGTTTATATGTAAAGTTGGAATCGAGTGTACTGCAGGATTTACTGTGTAAATCTGCCTGGCTCGATCGATCAAGAATTAGACTCGATCGATCAAAACTCGTGCAGATTATTTTTCTGTAGAATTTTCCAACTCAACCCAAGCCCGTTTGACGTGTAGGGTTTTATGTTTTGCCTTAAGTATAAAAGGAAAAACCCTAGCCACATTTTGTAGTAGTTGTTTATGCTATGTATGTAAATCTCTTATGAGATCTAGAGGTGTTTGCCTTCACATATACTTAGGGTTATCAAGAATCAAGATTATGTCAAGAACTTGATGATTGATTTGGTTGCTACTTAAAAAGCTTAAAGATACACAAGTGGGAGTACTTGTGGTTGCTGTGAATCCAAGAAAGAAGTAGGCCGTGGACTCGGAGCTGTCACGTGGTCGTGGTAGTAAGTTTTCTACTCAAGGTAGCAATAGGATGTTAGTGGTCTACGTCGTTATTGTAAAACTTCAATTCTTCCATAGTGGATCTGTTTTGCCTTGAGGATAGCTAGGTTAAATCCTCCCCAGGTTTTTTACTAGTTTGGTTTTCCTGGGTTATCATATCGTTGTGTTATTTATTTTTCGCACTTTATAATGATATGATATATCTGTGTTAACCTAGTTTTGAATAATTTGACTGAGTAATCACTTGGCTAATTAACTAGGTTAATCTGGTTGTATTTTAAGGAGTCTAAAAACGTACAAGTGGTATCAGAGCAGGTAGCTCTTTTGTTTTAGATCTTTTGATCTAAGAGTTGATCATTGACCCCTGTTGTCATGAAACACGGTCACTCTCTTGTGATCCCACCTCACTTTGATGGGAACAACTATGCTTACTAGAAAGTAAGGATGAAAGCATTCCTGAAATCTATTGATGAGAGAGTTTGGAACTTCGTTGAATACGAATGGGAGAAGCTCACTACTCCAGTTAGTGAGTGGCAAACTTCTCAGAAAGATGCAGCCGCTTTTAATAGCAAAGCCATGAATGCTATTTTTAATGTTGTTTCTTTGGAGGAATTCAAGAGAATCTCTAATGTTAAGGTTGCTCATACTGCTTGGAATATTCTCCAAACTGTGTATGAAGGCACAAAGGCAGTTAAGATTAACAAACTACAACAGTTAACTACTAGATTTGAAAGTATTAGAATGTCTGATGATGAATCTTTTGATGAATTCTATGCTAAATTGAATGATATTGTTAACTCTACTTATAATCTAGGTGAAATCTATGATCAACCTAAAATTGTTAGGAAGATTATTAGATCCTTGACTGAGGACTTTAGACCCAAAGTGACTGTCATCACTGAAAGCAAGGATGTGGACTCCATCCCTGTTGATGAACTTGTAGGATCTCTTCAGTCCTATGAGTTGGACCTACCTAAGACAAGCAAATCCAAATCAATGGCTCTTAAGTCTATTGATGATGTTGATGTGAATGGATTTGATGATGAGCTCTCTGCTACAGAGATTGCTTACCTTGCCAAGAACTTTAAAAATTTTCTTAGGAACAATAATAGAAGGGTAAGAGGTAAAAACAATGCTGAACCTAGAGATTTTAGGAGGAATGATCTCACTAAGGTGAATAATACTGAAAAACCTAGAGAGAAAGTAGGTCAAACCCCTAATAATTCTATGGGTCAACAATGTTTTGGATGTTAAAGGTATGGTCATATGAAATCAGAATGTCCTACATTCTTGAGATCTAAGGGTAAAGCTATGACTGTAACCCTTAGTAATGATGAAATTTCTGACCATGAGTCTGGTAGTGATGAGGATGGAAACTTCATTGCTTTCACAGCTACTGCTGTAGTTGATGAAAGTGTTACTGTTGAAGAGAACCCTTTTGATGGGGAACTCTTTGAGGATGCAGATTTGCAAGAAGCCTACAATAAATTTTGCAAAGTTGCTGCAAAGGATGCTATGAGTGTTGATTTAGGCTTAAAGAAAATTGCATCTCTTGAACTTGACAAGAAAAATTTGCTTGTGAAACTGTTTGATGCTAATGAATTGTTAAATAATGTGAAGACTGAGAACATGCTTTTGCTTGATAAATTTAAGAATTTGGAACTTGAATTATCTATTGCTAGAGAACAATCAAATAGGTCTGCTAGTTTCAAACTTGATCACATGCTAAGTGTTCAAAAGTCTTCCTCAGACAAAACTGGTTTAGGTTTTGTAGAAGGCATCTCTGTGCTTGAAACTCATTCCACAAACTTTGTTTCTTCTTTAGATCCCCCCGTGAGTGAGGTTGTCAAACCTGTAGAAGTTACACCTCTTAGGAAGATTAGGGTTGATCTTAAAGAGTCTAAGCCTAAGAATTCTACCCTTTCTAAGGACAAGGTGCATGATAGACCTGCTTGGGTTTGTCATTTTTGTGGAAAGTCTGGGCACATTCGTCCAAACTGTTTCAAGTTGCAAGCTACCAAGCTAGCAAATAAGCCAAAAATACCTGTGCCTTAAGCACAAGATCCTATGGTACTTATTGGTGAATTGGTAAAGACTTTAAACCTTTATTTCAATCCTGGAGTTGCTCAGCATTCTAATATGAATAATAACTCCAATGCAAGAGCTGCATCAAAAAAGTTTTGGATGCAAAAGGCTCGATCTAATTGAGTCTTTCTGACATGGTCCTTGTGCTTCATCGCTTTACTCTGTGTGACCATTCTCCTTTTTTGTTTTGTTTTCTTTGTTTTTCTAGGGTTTGCATTGCATAACATTCATGCATCTCATTCTAGGTTGTTTTTGTTATTCTTTTCAACAATAAAAAAAAAAGGGAAAAGAGAAGAAAAATGTGTTTTGCATTATTTTTTCTTGGATTTGAAATCAAGGTTGGCCATATTATCTTTACATAACATGTCTATATAGCTTGTTTAGCTTGGATGAGCTTATTTATTGCACTTTACTAGTTTGAGCTTTGTAGTGCATGTTGTGTGGGAAAATGTTTATAGTTTTTGATCACTTGATCTTGATCTTGAAGTCACATGTCTTTGATTGTTGGACTTAAACTTATTGAGAAAGGCATAAATAACCATCTCACCACTGTTTACTAGCCAATCATGAACACCTTAGTGCATATCATAAGATTTAGTGCTTGAGAAAATGTAGCACATGCACAAAAAGAACATAAGGTGTAGCCTTGGATTAAATGATAAAATTGGTGTGTACATTATTGGGCTATAATAACTTCACAATCAAATAAAATTGGTGTGTACATTATCTTGGCTATGTTAATAAGTTTCTGATCAAATAAAATTGGTGTGTACAATGTGACGTAAATCAAGAAACTTACATGATTGCAAGCTTGTTTTCTAATAGATGTGGGAGTTATATAATGTAAGTCTGTAGGTGATAGTCTCTTTCAAATTTATGTGATGAATTTTGTAGAAATTGTGATTATTTACTATTCACATATCACCTCACATGTATCTCAAGCTTTTGCTAGTTGCACACACTACACGAGTTACTCTTTGCTAAACTTTGTACATGTTATTGTGTGTGATTTTGTTTTGGCCATTCAAGATTGAAAATTCCTTGATTTAAGGCAAAATGTGTTTGAAGATTGAGATTTAAGGAAATTTTGATTGAAAATCTTATTTTTGGGAGATCTGGGTTCAATATAAGTTTTTTTGAAAAGCATTTCATCTCATACTCTTGCATTCTATTCATAAAATACTATGCTTTGAGGAGTTTCTGCATTCAAATGCTCTGTTTTTCAAAAAAAAAAAATTTCTAGAATTTCGATCGATCGAACCTGTTTCTCGATTGATCGAAATTGCGATTAAAAATTTGTTTTGAATCTGCTTGGCTCGATTGGTTTTGGATCAATCAAATGTAATTTTCAATCGATCGAATCTGATTTTCGATCAATCGAAAATCGTTCAGAGAGTTTTTTTAAAAAATAAGTTTTTAACGTGTTTGTCACTATTCACACTTTTTCAAAAGTTCTTTCTCTCTCTCTCTTCGATCGGTCAAGGTTCAAAGCAAAATTTTTTCTCGTTTTCCCTCAAATTTCTTCAAGGGTTTTTGACTTCTAAGGCCAGTAAGACCTTTTTTCCCTTCCTTTTTCATTTATTTTCATGTTTCATGCATTTTTTTTTCATGCATTTTGGGAAAATTTCGAACCTAAGGAAAATTGGGGTTTTTGTTGATTTCAACCTTTTCTTTCAAAATTGATCATTGGGTTTTTGTTATGGGATGTTATTAAACTGATCCTTGGTGTTTAATTTGATCAATTTGTTGAATTGGGAAAAATTGAATTTTCTAGGGCTTGAAACTACCCGAATTGGGGATTTTGTTCAATTGAGCAAAATTTGATGAAATTGGCTTGTTAGATTGATTAATTTGATCATTATAATCTGTTCTCTATCTTGTGTAATGATCAATTGGTCAGTTTGTTGGAATTTGTGAAAGTGGATTTTCAAAATTTGGGGTTTTTGGATATAAACTCTATGCTCAAGCCAATTTTGTGTTTCTAAAATGTAATTGAACTTTTCTCACTGCATTAGAGCATGCATCATGTGTTAATTATGTTCATGCATCATATAGATTGTTATTTTCTATATTGTTTTTGCTCTAACTGTGTCTGATGCAGTCTGCCCTTGGGTTTTTCTTTTGTTTTTGTCTTTTGTCTCTTTTCTGCCTGTCCTTTCTGCTCTTTAGCATAATGGTTAGGAAGACTAGAGCCCATAGGATATCCTCTTCTTCTTCTACACCTTCCTTTGATAGTGAGAAGTTTCTGAGTGAGAAAAACCAAATGACTTATGAGAAGCTGAACATTCTTCGGAATGTATGGGCTGAGCGAAAAGTCGTTTTAGATGAGCTTGACTTGGAGATTAGGAGAAACTTTGAGCGTAGGAGCTGGTTGCCTTTGTTGGATGTTGATCATCCTCCTCCGGCTACCTTGATCAGAGAATTCTACTCGAACCTCTCTGTCCACTCCTATGATTCCAACATTCAGGTGAAGAGTTAGATACGGGGTGAGGAGTATGTCATTACTCCTACGGTAGTGGCCTCTGCTCTTGGGGTGCCTTTGGTCCAGCATCCTATCTATCCTGAGTCTCCTCCCATTGATGACATCATGTCATATCTTACT
The DNA here is from genome assembly GCA_030021035.2 of Notholithocarpus densiflorus. Taxonomy (NCBI): domain Eukaryota; kingdom Viridiplantae; phylum Streptophyta; class Magnoliopsida; order Fagales; family Fagaceae; genus Notholithocarpus; species Notholithocarpus densiflorus. Next base: position 3,144,485 of record JARYZH020000008.1, read on the forward strand.
GGATCTTCTATCTAATGGGGTTCTGATCCTCGGATCACTTCTCACGAGCTGACTGAGATTCATTATCTTTTTTTTTTCGGATTTCTTGCCATTCTATCTGGCCCATCTCTCATTTGCATACTATTCCTATAGAGAGATGTGCATTTTTATATGCTCTTGTCACAGATGCTCCTATGAGTTTTCCTCATCTTTTCATTCGTTCTTTGGTTAAGGTTCATAGGAGTAGTTCTTCTGCTCATGCTCTTTTCTTTCCTGTTTTTATTCATAGGATTCTGTTACATCTAGGATTAGATGAGTTTCCTGCGTCTGAACCTGTTCATATCATAGCTCCTATAGGTGCCACCTTCCTTAGGCAGAGGGCTGCTCAGATGAGAGCAAGCTCTAAATGTCCTAAAGTTGATTCTTCCTCTGGTGCACCTCCTCCTCCTCCTTCCTCTTCTTCAAGTGATCCGGCTGCTGATACGTTCGTTGATCTGACTACTGCTGCTGCTCCTCCACCCTCTACTTTGGATGTTTCTAGCATTCGTCGTGATTTGGACACTGTCATGACCGTTCAAGCGACTCATGGTCAACTTTTGGTGGACATACTTATCGAGCTTCAGGCTTTGAGAGCAGATTTGGCGAGCATTAAACGGTCCCTTCCACCACCTCCTTTTGATGATGAGTGATTGCCTTTTGGCAATTCATCTCAAAAAAGGGGAGTACATTTGGATAGGAGATTTTGTTGATAGGGGGAGATTTTAGTTGTTTTGGAGCTTTGGAGATTTAGATTTTATCTAGGTGCTTCATCTTGTATTTATATTTTTTGGCTCGTGATGTATTTTGTTTTATTTGAGTTGTCTATGATAGGGGGAGATATTATGATGTGTTTCTTGTTTCACATTGTGCTACATTGATTATTGATTTATATTTTTGAGGTTATTCATGATATATGTCTTGTAGTTTATGATTATGTGAAATTAAGAATTTATTTTGTTTTACTTGTATTTTCCACACATACATTTATGTGTTTGTTAAGTGTTACAGGAATATACAGGTTGATTCAGTCGTGCTGCTGTCTACACTTGCAACTGATAGATAGTAGTTAGGTTGAATTTGTTTTTGTTGGGCAATGTTATTGTAATGGGCTATTTTTGTAAACTTTGAGCTTTTTGTTTAGTTTGTGTTTTGTCACGGATTGCCAAAGGGGGAGTTTGTTGGGTTCTAAGACTTTAGGTTTAAATGTATTAGAACTTCAATTTGTAATGTTGGCAAACCATGATCAAAACGTTTAGTCTTGTTTTAAACTTGCTCAAAGTATGTTTATGTGTAAAGTTGGAATCGAGTGTATTGCAAGATTTACTGTGTAAATCTGCCTAGCTCGATCGATCGAGAATTAGACTCAATCGATCGAGCTTGTGCAGATTGTTTTTCTGCAGAATTTTCCAACTCAGCCCAAGCTCGTTTGACGTGTAGGGTTTTATATTTTGCCTTAAGTATAAAAGGAAAAACCCTAGCCACATTTTATAGTAGTTGTTTATGTAATGTATGTGAATCTCTTGTGAGATCTAGAGGTGTTTGCCTTCACATATACTTAGGGTTATCAAGAATCAAGATTATGTCAAAAACTTGATGATCGGTTCGGTTGCTGCATAAAGAGCTTAAAGATACACAAGTAGGAGTACTTGTGGTTGCTGTGAATCCAAGAAAGAAGTAGTCCGTGGACTCGGAGCTGTCACGTGGTCGTGGTAGTAAGTTTTCTACTCAAGGTAGCAATAGGATGTTAGTGGTCTAAGTCGCTATTGTAAAACTTCAATTCTTTCATAATGGATCTGTTTAGTGGATCTGTTTTACCTTGAGGATAGTTAGGTTAAATCCTCCCCAGGTTTTTTACCGGTTTGGTTTTCCTGGGTTATCATATCGTTGTGTTATTTATTTTCCACACTTTACAATGATATGATATATCTGTGTTAACCTAGTTTTGAATAATTTGACTAAGTAATCACTTGGCTAATTAACTAGGTTAATCTGGTTGTGTTTTAAAGAGTTTAAAAACGTACACATGTTAACAATATCATATAGCTATGATACCATAATTAATTTCAATAAACCAACATAGCAATAAGTCACTCACTTGCCATCATAAATCTCAACCTCTATTTCACCATCTCCGGTATTGATGCCTTTAGCCTTTCCTCGACCCCTCTTTTTTACAGCATTAGTACCTATTGATAAAACAAATAATAATAAAAATTTGATAAAAAACGTGTACCTATTAACATAATTATCTAGAATTATGTCAATTGTTTAATAAATAATGCTAGTGCCACAAGAAATTGATTCTTCTTGTCACTTGGAAGAAAAAAAGAAAAGAAAAAGAAGCTCTCCCAATAAGGGAAAGAATCGTATAATAATATTGTGAAATAAGTTAATAACAATACATATATCACATTTAACATTTGTTGTTGATCTTGTAAAGTTATGATTTACAACTATGTTTTATGTTGGCTTTATTCCATGACAAAAAGTGTTGTAATTGCTTCAATTTTGTTCCTTGTATTTTGTGGGATTTTATTGTATTGGGTTTAGTATTAAGTTGGTGAAGACTCAGGCTTAAATGAAGAATCAGTGAATTTCACGAGAAGCTAAGCCGCAAAAGAGCACGTGAGGAGCACATGACTGGAAGCTGAAGAGTCGTGCCAGGCTGTCGTTTTTGCGAGTGTCTCACAGGTAAGACCTTCCCGCGAGACAGTCGCGAAACATTCGGCTTGGAGGATTTTTAAGTGAGACTTTCATACCCTTCACCCATACTATATATACCCTCATTACCCACAAATGTAAATGAGGCCATTCAGAGAGAAAAACCTTAGATAGGTTTTCTACAACACACACACCCATCTTTCTGAGAGAGAGCTACTCATCTTTAGTGAGAAATCCTTGTAGCCTCTTCTCCATCCCTCTCCCATTGTCATACCTTTAGAGGAGATTTGTACCCAAACACAACCCACACCTTTTCAGAGAGTAGAGAGTGTTTTGGAGCTTGGGAAGCTTTGGGGAATTGCCAAAAGAAGCCGGTGAGGCTTGGTTAATGTTATGGGCTATAGCGGGATCCAGTAAGCTAGAGAAGACAAAGGTTCGGCGTAACCTCATTGGAGCAAGAAGCTTGGAGGGCTTAGGTGCACTGGGTGGATTAGGCTTGGAGGGTCTTCTGCTATTCGTGTATCCCAATTACATTCTCTAGTGGATCATTGACGGATGCAATCAGGCGTATTGCGGGATCCGGAAAGCTAGACAAGACACGATTCCGAGAAGCCTTGTTGGAGTAGGAGCTTAGAGGGCTTAGGTACATTGGGTAGATTAGGCTTGGAGGGTCTCTTGCTATTCGTGTATCCCAACTTATTGTCTAGTGGATCGACTTACCGCTTGGACGGTGGCGGAAAGGTTTTTCGCCGAGTTCTTCGGTTTCCTTTTCAATAACACATCGGCGTGTTATCTGTGTTTGCATCTCTCTTCCCTTACTCTTGTGCTTTACTTTTAATGTTGGTTGTTCATGTATATGCACTAGAGTAATATCGGTTTATTACGCTTCATTTTACTCTTGTTTCCACACTTAGATAAGTTAGAGTAAAAGCAATCTAGCCGCAATTTAAATTGGGGGTCTAAACAGCTCTTGTGTTTTTCAACACATTTTCGAGCTTTCAATTGGTATCAGAGCGGGTACACTTGTTGTGGTTTAAATACCTAAGTGTGATCCTTGACCCTTTGTGTTTATTTGCCATGGATAGTGCTTTGTATGCCTCTATGCATGTTTTGGATGTTGATGAATGTAACATGCCACGTGTTTGTGAAAATGCCTCTATGAGTGATAATCCTCATGATTGTGATGCTATGTTACATGAATCCTTGGGTGTTGTTAATATTCCTAACATTAAACTCTTGAAGAAAAATGCTAAGAAGTTTCATAAGGATTTGAGCAAGTTATTTTGTGAAAATGATGATTTGATTGCTAAGCTCAATGAATCCAACAAATTGGTTGAGAAATATAAAAAACTTGCTGAAATTTCTCTTGAAAAGCTAAAAGAGTTTGAATGTTTGAATATGGACTTGGATGCTAAACTTGTTTTGTCTAACAAACTTGTTAATGATCTTAAATGTGAAAATAAATCTCTTAAGATGCATGTCAAGTGTTTGATTGCTGAACCTGTTGCTAAAAAGGAAGATAATATATGTTGCAATCATGTTGTGGTACCCGATTTTGTCCCTATTGTGAGTTCTACCTCTATGGACAAATCGGTGTACATTCCTCAACATAAAAGAAACCAAAAAGTGGAGAGAAAAGCTCTTAAGACTAAGCCTCTGTTTAGGTCCCATTCTAGGGAATTGAGTGGATCTAAGTTTGTTCTTACTTGCCACCATTGCGGTGTGATCGGTCACATAAGACCCCAATGCCCCAAGTTGAAGAGAGAACAAACCCTTGTTGTTAGATCCCTTCCCAAAAAGCCTAATGGACCTAAACCCATTGTCTGTCACCATTGTGGTGCCCATGGTCATCTTAGACCTTATTGCTCTAAGTTTCAAGCTCTTAAAAGAATCAAAAGAAAAGAGAAACTTGAACTTCTTGGAAGTTATGCTAAAAAGGATAAACCGGATTTGAGTGAAAATAGCATGTTGTTAAAGAAAGTGTTTAATGCTCTTAACTCCTTGTCTATGTGCATCTCTGGTTCTCATTCTTCCAACCCTTGTCTCACTTCTCATGAGACACTCATTCCAAACAATTGTTCAGTTTGGATGAGGAAAGGTTCCTATGGTTGAGCTTTTGCTCTTTTGGTCCTTGATCTAATTCTTTCGATCTTTGTAGGACCCTTCATGCATTAGATGCTTCATTGTCATGCATTTATGCATCATGCATCTCTTAATATGCATTGTTTTGTTTTTTGTTTTGATCTTACTTTTATGTCTTTGTTTTGTGTGTGTAAAAATCCAAAATCACATAAAAAGTGAAAAATTCAAAAAGTTTGATCGTATATGTTTGAGCACTTTTCACATATGAGTTTGGCTTAGTACCTTCGTACTAATGGCGTAGTGCATTTACGAGCCTAGCTTGTTCTATATGCACATAAATATTTGTGGGAGAAATCTTAAAATCTATGTGTGATTGTTGTAAATAGATCTTCAAGCTTGTCATGAATGATTGGTCAATAGTCTTGATGGTCTTGATACTTGCATAGACTTGTGCCTATATCTCTTCCCACTTTATTTTATGTTTTTGTATTAGAGCTCACCAAATGTAAATCTCAAAATGAAAAAGAGATTATGAGCTACAAAAACTTGTCGCACATACTATTATTTGACTAGGAAAAAGGGAAAGCGACTTTTGTATTGAATTGTATGGTGCTCAAAAAGCCAAAGGCTTATTCTCAATATTGAAATATCAAAAGTTTCAAGCACCGATCTCAAAATGAGATGTATTGTTCAAAATGATCAAATGTTATGATTTGTGCATAAGCTAAATGAAAAGCTTCTAAGATTTGTAATCATTTTTCATGTAAGAGGTCATATATGCTCATTTCAATAATTGAGATTGTCCACTTGACTTAGTACTAGTTGTGTATGACTTGATTGAATTGATCATTGAAGCTTCACTCTAGACTAAGGACTATTCCACATTTGATACTGACACACAACACACAAGTTTATTGTTCAATGAATGCTTATTTCATTTGTGTGATTGTACATGATCAAATGTGATGTGTGTGTGCTCAACCATATGTGGATCAAACCAAAAAGATTTTTGTTCTTTTTGTTTGCTTTTGAAAGTGATTTGTATCACTCATGTTTTTCAAATTGTTTTTGTGTGAAAAACATGTTTTTTGGGTGTTTTCGTGACTTATTTCATGTGTAAGTTCAGTCACGAGTTATAGGGTCCAATTCTAAAGTTTTTCAGTTTTGGACAGAAAGTTTCGTGACTGTTTCGTGAGTAAATCTTACCAGTGAGATACCAGCGAAATTTCGTGGGTATATAACCAGCGAAACTTCCCACGAAAATTTCCAGATCAGCTTTTAAAGGGCATTTCGTGGGACATTTGTTCTAAACGTCTCCCATCTTCTCCCAAACCCCTGTTTTAATGTTTCTACATCAAAACCTAACTAAATTCAAGTGTTTTTCATTCCATTAACATCTCTAAGGTAATCTTTAACTCTTTTAATTGATTTTGATCCTTAGATTATGTTTTTGGGGGTTTTATGTTCATAGTTGGGATTTTCTCAAATGGGAGTTGGAAAACTTAATTTTTGTCAATCTTTTTGATTGGCTTTGTTTTAAATGATGATTTGCTTTGAATGTTGGCCCCTTGTGGCAAAAATAACATGTATTTAGGCAAGATTTTCATATGTTCATGCATTGTTTAACATACATATGTAGTGTGTGCACTCTAAGTGTTTAATAAAATGCCCAAATGACATTGTCTCATTGTTTTGGACTCCGATGAGTACCAAACTTTGGGGATCACCATAATTATTCATGTTTATCATGTTTTGATCATTGGTGGTGTGCTTTATACACTTTGCCCCGTGAGTGCTTATTCATGCATTGGTCATGCATCTCACATGCACACTAGATGCACCTTGCTGCACACACTCTAACACTTGACATGTTTTGCACTTCACTCATGCTAGTTAAGTCTTTTTAGCACATAAAACATGGTCTTGTGTCTATGTCATGCCTAGGTCCATGTAATGTTCCATCATCCTTAGCATGTCATGTTTACTTTATGCTTTGTAGCATTTGTCAAAGATGTTTTTGTCTTTTGTTTGATCATTTTGCACCCCTCATGTATCATATTTTACCATTGTTCATATCTTCTTTTCTTTCCCTCATTCCTCTTGATTGATTTGTCTATTCGTGACAAAAAGGGGGAGAGTATACTGGATAGTATACCGGTGTGTTTCGTCATTTCTATATGACTCATGTGCACACTCTTAGGCGGAGTAATTCTACCTCGTGCACATTCGTAGGGGGAGAAAGCCATAGGGGAGATGCATATACTAAGGGGGAGAAGACATTTTTTTTTGAAAACCTTGTTTTGTTTTGTTTTATATTTTTGCTTAATATTCAGTAGTTTGTGACTATCTCAATGCTTTGTAGCATTTCTTGTGTACTTTTAAGATATTGCTAATATGTCTTGAGTACCTCACACTTGTGCCCTAGTAGGATCTTGTTCCTAGATGCATATACTTCATGTATTTTGCATTGGTTGTGTGTTGAACATGTATACATCCTTATGCTTGTTCGAATGATCATTTGCTTTGCTATATGATCATTGTGGTCATTTCCATATGACTGTCAGGTGTTTGATCAAGTTGCTCATATGTTTCACAACATGTTTACTTGATCGCTATTTACTTGTTACATTATACTTGTCCTTTTTATCACTTGATTTACCTTGAGGGTCTAATGTGTTTTGTGCAAGTGTTTTAAGCTACAGGTATATATGTTCCAAGTGCTACATAGCTTCTAGATTTAGGTGTGAGTGAGTTTTGTCATTGTTCCCAAACTCACGTTTAAGTCTGAAGTCTGTTATAGGATGTTTTGTCACAGAATAGCCAAAGGGGGAGATTGTAAAATTATGATTTACAACTATGTTTTATGTTGACTTTATTCCATGACAAAAAGTGTTGTAATTGCGTCAATTTTGTTCCTTATATTTTGTGGGATTTTATTGTATTGGGTTTAGTATTAAGTTGGTGAAGACTCAAGCTTAAATGAAGAATCAGTGGATTTCGCGAAAAGCTAGCGAGAAGCTAAACCGCGAAAGAGCACGTGAGGAGCACATGATTGGAAGCTGAAGAGTCGTGTCAGGCTGTCGTTTTTGCGAATGTCACGCGGGTAAGACCTTCCCGCGAGACAGTCGCGAAACATTCGGCCTGGAGGATTTTTAAGTGAGACTTTCATACCCTTCACCCATACTATATATATCCTCATTACCCACAAATGCAAATGAAGCCATTCAAAGAGAAAAACCCTAGATAGGTTTTCTACAACACACACACCCATCTTTTTGAGAGAGAGCTACTCATTCTTAGTGAGAAATCCTTGTAGCCTCTTCTTCATCCCTCTCCCATTGTCATACCTTGAAAGGAGATTTGTACCCAAACACAACCCACACATTTTCAGAGTGTAGAGAGTGTTTTGGAGCTTGGGAAGCTTTGGAGAATTGCCAAAAGAAGCCGGTGAGGTTTGGTTGATGCTATGGGCTATAGCGGGATCCGGTAAGCTAGAGAAGACAAAGTTTCAGCGTAACCTCGTTGGAACAAGAAGCTTAGAGGGCTTAGGTGCATTGGGTGGATTAGGCTTGGAGGGTCTTCTACTATTCGTGTATCCCAACTACATTCTCTAGTGGATCATTGAGGGATGCAATCGGGCGTATTGCGGGATCCGGAAAGCTAGACAAGACACGGTTCCGAGAAGCCTTGTTGGAGTAGGAGCTTGGAGGGCGTAGGTATATTGGGTAGATTAGGCTTGGAGGGTCTCTTGCTATTCGTGTATCCCAACTTATTGTCTAATGGATCAATTTACCGCTTGGAGGGCGGCGGAGAGGTTTTTCGTCGAGTTCTTCGGTTTCCTCTTCGATAACACATCGGCGTGTTTTTTGTGTTTGCATCTCTATTCCTTTACTCTTGTGCTTTACTTTTAATGTTGGTTGTTCATGTTTATGCACTAGAGTAGTATCGGTTTATTGCGCTTCATTTTACTCTTGTTTCCGCACTTAGATAAGTTAGAGTAAAAGCAAACTAGCCGTAATTTAAATTGGGGGTCTAAATAGCTCTTGTGTTTTTCAACACATTTTCGAGCTTTCAGATCTCTCACATATTTAAGCACAAGAATATTATTTTAACAGCAAAAGAAATTAACCAAAAAATAATAATCATGCTTAAAGCTTTGATTCCAACTAACATTTAATTTAAGGTCTAAAAAAATATAATTAACAATTTTTTCAGAACTAAATACATGCTCATCATCCTATTACATTGATAAATTGAAACAGAAATTTTTAATTGACAACTATAAAAGGTGCAAACTAATTAACATTGATCTTTATTGTGTACGTCATGAATCAATGATAATTCATAGCCAGCAAAAAACTGAGAGACATGTTGATCTGATTTGTACCCCAATAAAATTATGTATAAGATTCAAATGAAAACAAGAACATAAAATTTTTAACATTTTATATAAAGTAATGTAAACAAAACTACAATGTGTTCCATGGATTAAAATAAAAAAAGAGTTCAACAAGAAAATACTGTCATCAAGCTTACGTTTTCCAGGAAATATTTTGCCCCTGTATCTGAAAGCTTATTCAAAGATCCTATAACCATATAAAAAACCCATTAAAAATAAAATATAAACCATAAATTAGATATTGAAAAAAAAAAATACTCACTCTAGCTTGCCAAAATGATCAATAACCTCACACAAGAATATTAAATGAAAATGCAGAAAACGATAATGAGAGAAAGAGAAATACCTCATAAACAAACGGTAAGTGTGAGAAATTTTAGGATTTAGCAAAGAGTGGTAACTAAAGTTACTGAACGTGTGGAAGATAATCTAGAAAAAAGGGGATTATGCTTTTTATATTTGTGGAGTATAATGTTACAAAAGAACTCTGCCTACAATGCTATGCATTATATGATTGATAGTACACAAAAAAGGGTTGAAGATCAAAGATTAAATGTTGAGTAGAAAAAAGAAGAAGATAGAATTGAAATATGAGGTTAAACAACAATAAGTTCTGAATATCAATATAGATTGAAAATTCACCTTGTGAAGGGTCTACAGGGGATTATCTGCAGTCAAATTTAGCAGAGGGAAGCTATGTGCAAAATTTTTTTGCAATTCCTAAGGATATTTAGTCTCAGGACACCGAAAAGAGAGACAGCCTTATCATTTAATCATATTATTCAAGAAGAAACATTGTAAAATTTGACTTATACCCAAGATAAATCCTGCATACCAACATGTTAGGTTCTAAATGTTTAGAACAATTGGCAAATCGTGAACACAAACTTGTCTAGATATAGATCTTAGAGTCTATAGGTTTTATTAGACAATGCTCAAGGTGATTCAAGTCAAGATTCAAGAACATACAAGCTGCAGGAAGAAGACTTCATATTCTGCCTGGTTCGATCGATCGAAGAACAAGCTTGATCAATCGAAAATTGTATCTATAGAATTTTAAGTCGGCCCAAACAGCAGCTTAAGCCCATTAAGGATTAGGGTTTCAGATCTACTTTTCCTACTATATAAAGGAAACCCTAAGCCACATTTTTGAGAAAAAAGAGAGAGAGATTAGAGTGCCTCTTGTGCCTCTTTTGGTTTTAGGGTTTTGTACCCAAACCTCTCTAAAGTCTTGGTGGCTTGAGAGTTGTATTGTTGCTCATATTGCTGTTTGTGTGAATCTCTTGTGAGATCCTTGAGGAGCCTTCCTTTACACAAGCTTAGGATTTTCAAGGAGGAGATGTTATCTACACCTTGATGATCAATTTAGTTGCTGCCATTGAAGCCTAAAGAAACACAAGCGTGGGTGCTTGTATCTGGTGGTGAATCCAAGAAAGAAAGAGTCTGTGGATTCAGAGCTTGTACGTGGTCGTGTCAGTAAGTTCTACTGGTGCATAGCAATAAGAAGTCGAGCGTGGGGGCTTGTAAGTCTTATTGTATGAACTTTGATTCTTTCAAGATAGTGGATTTAGGTTTACCTTGAGGATAGCTAGGTTAAATCCTTCCCAGGTTTTTATCGATTTGGTTTCCTGGGTGATCATATCTTTGTGTTATTTATCTTTCCGCTGTTTTGCATGATATGATTGTTTGTTTGTAATTGATAGGCCACAAACTGAATTGACCCCTTGTGATAGAAATTAATTAATTAATTAGCCAAGTTATTAATTAATCAATTTATCATGCAAACGCGTGGTAGCACAAACAAATCACCAATAAACTAATTATGCAACGGAAAATAAATAACACGGTGATTTGTTTACGAATGGGGAAAACCTAATGGCAAAAACCCCACTGGGTGATTTTCATGTCACCACTCTCGAAACTCCACTATTATCACAACAAGCGGTTACAATTAAAAGAATCCCAAGTACCTTACCAACCTACAGTTGAACCCTTACCCCAATACCTAATTGGACTTGTTCTGTAGTGACAGTTCCCCCTTTTCAATGCACGGCTCCCAAGTACGTGACTAACCAATGCGCGGATCCCAGTACGCGACTTCAATCACCAACTAAGAAGGTTGTTGGCTGCAAAGTTCTTCAGTTCATCCACATGATGAAGATCAAGAAGATGCTTGGTCACAAAACCCTATGGTGCAAATACACAGCAACTTCTCTAAGAGAAAGAGACGAACAAGGGCAAGAACTTTGTCTCCGGTCACAATTTGCTTGAACAGAGTTTGCTCAATACTTATGCAACTTGTGAACTCTTTGACGGCCCTTAAAATAATCCTTTTATATGTTTAGGATTAGGAGAAAAGAAAGCCCAAACATATAATCACGGATCCCAAGAAAATCAGATCAAGATTCTGAAATTCATAAACCTCGACAGATAGAAGGTGTCGAGAAGCTGTCAAGCACACGGGGCTAAAACAGCTTTCTTAAGCTCGATAGATGCAGCTGTCGAGCCAGCTGTCAAGCTTTAGTAATTATGCACTTCCAGCTTGTTTTCTTGGACAGACTTGAAGGCTTTAACACTTGATCTTGAAATATGGTTTCTTGAAGTATTTAAAACACATCCTAGATCTACCCAAATACAAGTAAAGTACGTTTTGTCAAAGGATTAGCCAATTACATAAAATCATGACATATGTTCTTAACATGTGAAACACATATGTCCTAACAATCTCCCCCTTTGGCAATCCATGACAAAACCACAACAAACAAATGAACATATGAGAGAAGTCATAAATCACTCAACTCATATTCACTTGTTGAATACAATAAAATCTATCCTAACACAAACTCTTGAAAAACTTTGCAAGAAGAGAGTTTATGGCAAGTAGACTTTAACAACCTGTATTTCTGAAACACTTTAAACAAAACTCATCAAGGCATCTTTGTGTGAAACAGAAATAATAGATTGTATACAAATATAAGAAGCATGTGTATAAAGAGAGAAAAGAAACAACACATGAAGGGGTAGGTGAAAGAAACAACATACATCATCAAATAAGAGATAAGTACAATGTATGTCATAAATATGGTCACAAGACCTAATGTACAAGAACAATGTATCTCAAATAGAAAGAAAAGAAAAGATACATAATATCCTCACTACATCCCTCATAAAGAAAACCAACACTCCCCCTAACAAAAAAAATCCTATACTAACTCTCCCCCTAAGAATGACTACTCTCATATCCAAAATTACTCCCCCTTTTTGTCACGAGTGACAAAGGGTAAGAGTGTCAAGTAGACATCTCATTAGTAGAGCTAGCATCTCCATCATCATCATCCGAAGCATCATCGTCATCACCATCATCATCCTCAAAAGCAGAAGCCATGGGAAGAGGTGGTGGAGGAGAAGCCTCAGAAGCAAAACCACCCATGGACGCCTGTCGCCGTGCAATACGACCGACACGAACGTTCACCTAATACAATTCCGTAGAAAGAGTATCAAGGCGAGCATCCATGCGCTGCAGTTGTGCCATAACGTCTCCTAGTGACACATCGCTCGTAGAAGAGGAGGGAACGGATGTGGATGGAGCAGATCTGGATGGAGCAGGATGGGAGGGAGGAGCTGCTGAATCCGTCTGTCGCGACCTAAACTGCACCTCACTACGTTTTACGGTAGCGGCATTTATGGTACACATAAAGGTGAAATGGTCAGAAGAGGGAAAAGGAATAGAAAAGTGGCGTAGAATCCTCGTGATAGCGGAAGGAAAGATAAGCTTATCACGGGACGCCGAATCTAGATGAACATCTATAATAGAAAGAATGAAATGAGAAGGGAAATCTATAGTAAGATGCTCAAGAAGAGACAACAAAAATCGAGCACGAGGCTCTGTGATGGAGTTGTAGTGAGAGAGTGGATGGAGTACAAAAGTCATCACCATGTTTAAGAATCTAAGACCTTTAGCAAAGGCCTTACCTGGTGTATACTGACGCTCACCCCAATCAGAAGGGCGCTCACAAAAAGCAGAAATAAGCTAATCCTTGGACACAATCCGCAGCCGCTCACAACTAGGATAGTTAGGAAACTCTATCCTAGGAACCTAAAGCACATCCGCAACAAACTGCGATGTGGCAGGAATGCTAACACCCCTAACACGAGTAAAAAAACGAAGGACAGACCGGTCAATCCCGTGCATGTTGGAGTAGAACTCCTAAATAAGTACGAGAGGACAAGTAACAGGCTCGTCACAAAGAGACTGCCATTCCCGACTATGAATGACATCGGGAAGGTCGGTGTCGGCAAAGTCTACCAAAATAACTTGGCGTTCCGAATGAACACCTCGTTTAGAAAAGTTCTCCGAGAATGCCATGTGGGCATCATCATCATGGAACCGAAGAGATAGGGGGGTAGAATCTGAAGAGGAAGAGGATGCCCTGGAACAAAGAGGGTTCCGCGACGGAGTGGATTTACGTTTCAATGCCATAGACATTACTAACGTAACCAACAGTAGAGGGAGAGAGAAAAAGAGACAATCAGAAAAGTCCCAAAACAGTTCACAATATTAAGAATATGTGAAAAGAAGTACGTATGCATGGAGAATGCATGAGCATGTGACATGCAAAAGAAATTGCATCATGGGCTCAACCCAATCCAATCCTACCAACACACAAACATATTGCACACACCTAAAATGCATGAAAATACTGTTATAATGCTAATGTGATGCAATGTATGAGATTTCAAACTCATATAAGTGAAAACCCATCCCAAAATGTCAACAATAACTCATCAATTTTGAAAAACCCCAAAATTTTTCAAAAACCCAAAAGAAAAAAAACTAGGTTTCAAAACATGAAATGTATGAAGAATGAGATATCAGAAGCTTACCAAGTGAAGAAAAACTTGAAGAAGCTTGAAGAAACCTTGAGGAACACGATTGGAGTGAGATGAGAGAATTTGGGAGAGAAAACAGAGATCAATCGAGAGAGATGTCGAGAAAAAATGACAGGCGGATCGTAAGAGGAGCTTAAATAGAACCCTCAGTAATCTCAACAGATGAAGGTATCAAGAGGTATCTATCGAGGGAGGTATCAAGGAAATGGCCTTCGACAGATGAAGGTGTCGAGAAGGTGTCGAGAAGGTATCGAGGAACACAACGTCAGACACAAGAAGAGAGTCTCGATCGATCACCAGGTGTCGAGGTGCTAGCGAGATTGCGATAAGAAAAAGCTGAGGTAGCTCGACAGATAGCCAGCTATCGAGGAGGTATTGAGGAGGTGTCGAGCTAGCTTTTCAAAACAGTTTTTCGAGGAGAGAAAAACGTAGATATGAATGCAATCAAGCATGCAACTAAACCAATGATCCAATCAACATAATAAGCTCTCAAAATCATCTCTCAACAATAATTTTTAGGCACATGGATCTCAAAAACACACGCACACACTAAACAAGTCTAACCAATTTTTATTTCTCAAAAAAAAGTTAAGACAGTTTAGTGATCATACATTAACACATGTAAAACCTTGTGATGGCCAAATCACATTGTATCTACACAAGTATCAAGAGTAGCAAAGAATATTGCTTATTGTATGTGAAAAACATCGCAAGATTGCAAATGTGTCAACATGTTATGACAATTTAAGACATGAGTAACTCATTTTAACTCACACACAATCATAACTGTTTGATGGGGATTATCAACTTCGAGGTACATCCTATAACTCTTACATCTCCTAGAAAACACGCTTGCAATAATATTTAAAAGCATTTTTGATCTTTTTGCTTTTGATTTTTTTTCTTTGCATATTTTTCTATTAAGCATATCATGCATGGGCATATAAGAGAGACAAAAGAAATACCCAATGATATATGACATTCCAATTTTGCTATGCCTAAGCACACAAATGTTATTGACACTACACTTTTGCTATGCCGAAGCATATAGGTGTCATTATGATTGGCGGGCAACAGTGGTGAGATGGTTATTTATGTCTTTCTCTTAAGATTTTCTAATCCTTCCCGTCAAAAAGAGTGATACGAGTGTTAAGTGCAAGAGACAACTTAATCTTACTCATCACAAACACGAGCCACAAAGCTCACTTGCTTAGTTGTGCATAGAGATGCTCGTCTAAGCTACAAGAGATACAAAGTTTAGAAAATTTTGTTTCAATGGCCATCCAAGGTACACAAGTACCAATGTACACACACACACACCCTGTTTTTGTATTTTTCTGATTTTTCAATTTTTTTTTTTTTATATGAAAAACAAAACAAAGCAAAAACTGAAAAATTAACCAAACAAAAACAAGTTAAGCAAAGCATAGAACTAGATGCAAATGCATGAGGAGGGAAGAAAAGAGAGGAAGATCATCCCATGGAGATAACACCAATGTTTTGACGAAGAAATTCGAAGCGTTTACTATCAAGAGGTTTGGTAAACAGGTCAGCCTTCTGATTATCGGTGTGAATAAACTCAAGAGTGAGAGTACCATCTTCGACAAGCTCCCTAATGAAGTGATGTCAAATCTCTATGTGTTTGGTTCTAGAATGTTGAACCGGATTCTTAGAGATATTAATGGCACCGGTATTGTCACAGTAGATAGTAAGATGCTCTTGACAAATACCATAATCATGGAGGAGTTTTTGCATCCATAGGAGTTGGGTACAACAGCTACCGGCAACAATGTACTTAGCTTTTGCAGTGGATAATGAGATGGAGTTTTGCTTTTTACTCATCCAAGAGACAAGATTATTACCCACATAGAAACAACCCCCTGAAGTACTCTTTCTATCATCAGCATTCCCAGCCCAATCAGCGTCAGAGTACCCAGCTAAGACATCACTTGTGTCCTTGCTATACCACACACCGAACTTAGCAGTGGTTTTGACATACTTTATGATTCTTTTTAAAACAGTCATATGAGACTCTTTGGGATTAGCTTGATATCTAGCACACACTCCAACATTGTAACTAATGTCAGGTCTACTAGTAGTAAGGTAAAGAAGACTACCTATCATGCTTCTATAGAGAGAAGGATCAACACTTTTACCTAACAAGTCAACAGTGAGTTTAACATTTGGGCTCATAGGGGTTCTGACAGAACTAGCAGATTCTAAAACAAACTTTTTCACAAGATTCTTAGCATATTTAGATTGAGATAGGAATATACCTGAATCTTGTTAACGAATTTGCAACCCAAGGAAGTGAGTCAGCTCTCCTATCATGCTCATCTCGAACTCGGCCTGCATGCGTTTTGAGAAACCATGATCAAGTTCATCCTTAGTCGATCCAAAGATGATGTCATCAACATAGATTTGAGCAACTATCAGCTCGTCGTCTTCTCTTTTGATGAAGAGAGTCAGATCAGCCTTTCCTCTTGTGAACCCGTGTGACACCAAGTATTGTGTAAGCCTATCATACCAAGCTCTAGGGGCTTGCTTTAAGCCATAAAGTGCCTTTTTGAGATACAATACATGATCCAGAAAGTGTGGATCAATGAATCCTTTTGGTTGGGCCACATAGACATCTTCTTTGAGCAGCCCATTTAAGAAAGTAGTCTTGACATCCATCTGATAAAGCTTGAACTTTAATTGGCAAGCCAAAGCAAGGAGAATTTGGATGGACTCCATCCGGGCAACTGGAGCAAATGTTTCATCATAGTCTACTCCTTCTATTTGTGAGTATCCTTGAGTTACAAGCCGAGCCTTGTTGCGAATCACATTGCCCTCCTCATCAGTCTTATTGCGGAATATCCACTTTGTACCGATGATGTGTTCACCCTCCGGTCTAGGTACCAAGGTCCAGACGTCATTCCTCTGAAACTGAAGCAGTTCATTATGCATTGCTTCGACCCAACTTTCATCCTGAAGAGCTTCTTCAACATTAGTGGGTTCAACCTGTGACAGATAACAAGAATAAGACACAAAGTTGGCAACACATTTATCAACTGTACGTTTCCTTAGTGTGAGTTCATTCAAGTTTCCCACAATATCTTCTTGAGGATGATTTCGCTTAATCCTGGAGGAAGGTCCTTTCTCCTCATGGGATTTAGACTCTGGTGAAGTGGTTATGTCTGCAGTATTTTCCACAACACTAGGAGTATCTGGAGTACTAGGAGATGCAGGTTCTTGTTCAACAATTTCTTAAACTTCTCTAGGCTCAGGAGGAAGAATTTCTTTAGTTATTTCCTCGATACCTTTTTTAGAACTGGAATCTGAAGACTCATCAATAACAACATTCACAGTCTCCATTACCTTCATGGTTCTTTTGTTGTATACCCGATAAGCCTTACTTGTAGAGGAATAACCCAGAAATATTCCTTCATCACTTCGGGAGTCAAACTTTCCCACATTCTCCCTATCCTTTAGGATGAAACAAGTACTTCCAAAGATCCTAAAGTACTTCACATTAGGCTTCCTTCCTTTCCATAGCTCATATGGAGTCTTTTTGGTACCGGGTCTAAAATACACCCTATTAACTGTATGACACGCAGTGTTAACGGCTTCTCCCCACAAGTTTCTAGCCACATCCTTATTGTATAACATGGCTCTGGCCATCTCCTGAATTACACTGTTCTTTCTTTCTACTACACTATTCGGCTTAGGAGTAATAGGAGCAGAGAATTCTTGAGAAATGCCTGATCTTGTGCAAAATGACTCCATATATGAGTTCTCAAATTCTTTACCATGGTCACTTCGAATTCGATCAATTTTCAAGCTTTTTTCATTCTGCAATCTTGTGCACAAAGCTTCAATGTGCTCAGGAGCATCAGACTTGGATCGTAGAAGAATGACCCAAGTGTACCTAGTGAAGTCATCTACCACAACCAAGATGTATCTTTTACCACCAAGAGACTCAATTCTGGTTGGACCCATAAGATCCAGATGCAGAAGCTCCAATGGTCTAGATGTAGTTGATGTCTGAGTGCCAAGATGCTTAGCTTTTGTCTGTTTTCCAAGCTGGCACGGTCCACATACCGCATTGCTCATTCTACTAAGCTTTGGTATCCCTAAAACTGACTCATGCTTAGATACAATAGAGAGATGTTTGTAGCTAGCATGCCCCATCCGTTGATGCCATAGATCTTCATTTGGCAAACGAATGCTATTGCACACAATATTAGCATCAGGAACCAATCCATAACAGTTGTCAAGAGTGCGAACACCACTTATAAGTTTCTTTCCAGACTCATTCATGACAAGACACTTTCCCTTGGAGAACAGCACCATGAAGTCTTGATCACATATCTGACTTATACTCAGCAGGTTCACCCTCAGACCTTCTACATATAGAACATTTGCAATGTCCGGTAGTCCAAGTAGAGAGATGATTCCCTTTCCTTTAATCTGTGATTTGCTCCCATCACCAAAAGTGACATTGCCACCCTTCTTAGACTCGAAAACCTTGAAGAGAGATCGGTCTCTAGTCATGTGTCTTGAGCAACCACTATCAAGGTACCACAAACACGTGTCCATTATTTTAAATGCGGACTTCATCATAAAACACACTTCGTGCTTAGATTACAAATCAGTGGGAATGGTACTTTCTCTTAACTGTCTTATACGAGCTAAGCCTTTAACTTTCACTCTTCTCATACGAACTCCTTTGCACATTTTCATTCTGAGACAGTCTAGTTTCATCTTAGCCAAACTGAGATATTTTTCAATAGTCATCATAAGTGAGTTCAAATAACTTTTAGACTTGTATTTTCTGAGACACTCAAACAAATAGAGATTAGAAAAACAAGATGTATTTGAAAACAAAGATCTCTTCAAGCTGATTACAACTATGACAACAGGGGTCAATGGATCAACACAGCAAAGATTAAACCCTAATCAGAGTGTGCCCGCTCTGATACCACTTGATAGGCTACAAACTGAATTGACCCCTTGTGATAGAAATTAATTAATTAATTAGCCAAGTTATTAATTAATCAATTTATCATGCAAACGCGTGGTAGCACAAACAAATCACCAATAAACTAATTATGCAGCGGAAAATAAATAACACTGTGATTTGTTTACGAATGGGGAAAACCTAATGGCAAAAACTCCACCGGGTGATTTTCAGGTCACCACTCCCGAAACTCCACTATTATCACAACAAGCGGTTACAAGTAAAGGAATCTCAAGTACCTTACCAACCTACAGTTGAACCCTTACCCCAATACCCAATTGGACTTGTTCTGTAGTGACAGTTCCCCCTTTTCAATGCACGGCTCCCAAGTATGTGACTAACCAATGCGCGGATCCTAGTACGCGACTTCAATCACCAACTAAGAAGGTTGTTGGCTGCAAAGTTCTTCAGTTCATCCACACGATGAAGATCAAGAAGATGCTTGGTCACAAAACCCTATGGTGCAAATACACAGCAACTTCTCTAAGAGAAAGAGACGAACAAGGGCAAGAACTTTGTCTCCGGTCACAATTTGCTTGAACAGAGTTTGCTCAATACTTGTGCAACTTGTGAACTCTTTGACGGCTCTTAAAATAATCATTTTATATGTTTAGGGTTAGGAGAAAAGAAAGCCCAAATATATAATCACGGATCCCAAGAAAATCATATCAAGATTCTGAAATTCATAAACCTCGACAGATAGAAGGTGTCGAGTAGCTGTCGAGAAGGTGTCGAGCACACGGGGCTAAAACAGCTTTCTTAAGCTCGATAGATGCAACTGTCGAGCCAGCTGTCGAGCTTTAGTAATTCTGCACTTCCAGCTTGTTTTCTTGGACAGACTTGAAGGTTTTAACACTTGATCTTGAAACATGGTTTCTTGAAGTATTTAAAACACATCCTAGATCTACCAAAATACAAGTAAAGTGTGTTTTGTCAAAGGATTAGCCAATTACATAAAATCATGACATATGTTCTTAACATGTAAAACACATATGTCCTAACAGTGATAACCTAGATTTGAAATTTGGACTAAGTAACAACTTGGCTAATTACCTAGGTTAATCCAATTGTGGTTTTAAGGGGTCTAAAACTATCACAACATAATGTTCTTCCTTCATGGATGTAGTCAAAGAGACTAAGTTAAGGGTTGCATACTTGCACACACAACAAAACACATGGAATCACAAACAATAGAAGTCAAACAATCATATAATGATACATTCCCTTGCCTTTTCTCGTTTCCAACCATAAGAGAATGTATACATTCAAATTGAATTGCAGTTTATCTCTCACCACGTTATCAATGGCTTATATAGATGCCAAACTTAGTGTTAGACACTGTTTTGATTAAAGGCTGAAGACATAAGAAAACCAAAACCACTCATTTAATAATGAATGGTTTGCATTGGGATGTTGTTAACAATATAGACCAAAGAACTTTAATTCAAAAGGAAACACATTGGTGATTTAACAATATATACTTTATTGTTGTTAACAATATATACTTTATTTTGGATATATGACAATGTATAGTTAAGTAAAATTGTAATCTAATTTTTAATTTTACTACTTGTTTTTAAGAGAGAGAGAGAGAGAGAGAGAGAGAGATTAATCTATAATTGGTGATTTAACACATTTGTAACATTTTTTGAAACATTTTAGGGTTTCAATTGGGTTAGGTTGCTATTGGTCTTGTATTTTGGAAGTCTTGATAGAAATGAAAAGGAAAAATGCATTCATGGTATTACAAAATGTTCACAATATAATATGAAAATGATTATAATCGATAAACTTCAACAACCTAATTATGAATGTTTAAATTTCTTTTTTGTGATAGGTAACATGTCAATTTGTAATCCTATAGTAAATTTTTGTTATCCTTAGTATCACTAATAACAATAAAAAAGGTAAACAACCATTATATACACACACACACACACATACACACATATAATGATAGGCCAAGAATGTATTGACCCTTTGTGATAAATTAACCAATTAATTTAGCCAAGTTAATTAATTAATTCAATTAACATGCAAAACGTGTGGTAGCACAAACAAATCACCAATTAACTAAATGCAGCGGAAATTAAATTGACATGGTAATTTGTTTATGAATGTGGAAAACCTACACGACAAAAACCCCACCGGGTGATTTTAAAGTCACCACTCCCGATAATCCACTATTATCAATACAAGCGGTTACAAGTAAAGGAATCCCAGTACCTTATACCAACCTACAGTTAAACCCTTACCCCAATACCCAATTGGACTTGTTCTGTAGTGACAGTCTCTCCTTTTCAATGCACGGCTCCCAGTACGTGACTCACCAATAGATGCGCGGATCCCAGCACGCGACTTAATCACCAACTTGAGAAAGATGTTGGTTGCAAAATTCTTCAGTTCATCACACGATTAAGATCACGAAACTCCTTGGTCACAAAACCCTAAGGTGTACAAACACAGCAGCTTCTTCAAGAGAAAGATGAACTAGGGCAAATTCTGTCTCCGGTCACAATTTGCATGAATACAACTTTGCTTCACACTTGCGCAACCTTTGACGGCCCTTAAAATAATCTTTATATATGTTTAGGGTTGTGAGAAAGGAAAGCCCAAACATATACACATGGATTGGATGAAAACCAGCTCTGAAAAACTGAATTTCATAAACCTCGACAGATAGGGTATCTATCTAGATAGCTGTCGAGCTTCGGGCTTAAGTAGCTTTTTAAACCTTGATAGATACTAGCTATTGAGCTAGCTGTCGAGCTTTAAAGACCAGCACTTCTTCACTTGTTTCTTGGACAGATTTGCATGGCTTTAACATTTATTCTTGAAACCTTGTTCCTTGAAGTATTAAACACATCCTAGATCTACTCAATTACAAGTAAAATGTGTTTTGTTAAAGGATTAGCCAATTACATGAATATTGACATATGTTCCTAACATGATTCACATATGTCCTAACAATCTCCCCCTTTGGTAATCCGTGACAAAACCACAACAAACAAATAAACATATGAGAGAAGTCATAAATCACTCAACTAATACTCACTTGTTGAATACAATAAAATCTATCCTAACACAAACTCTTGAAAAATTTTGCAATAAGAGAGTTTATGGCAAGAAGACTTTGACAACCTGTATTTCTGAAACACTTTAAACAAAACTCATCAAGGCATCTTAGTGTGAAACAGAAATATAAGATTGCATACATTAAATAAGAAACATGTGTATAAAGAGAGAAAAGAAACAACACATGGAAAGATAGGTGAAATGTGATAACAACATCATCAAGTATATATATATATCAAAAATAAGTACAATGTATGCTATCACTAAATGGTCACAAGACCAATGTACACAAGATAATGTATCTAAAATAGAAAGAAAAGAAAAGATGCAAAAAGTCCTCACTACATCCCTCATAAACACTCCCCCTATCACAAAAATCTCCTATACTAACCCTCCTCCTATGAGTATGACTACTCGCATCTCAAAACTACTCCCCCTTTTTGTCATGAATGACAAAGGGCAAGTACATCAAGTAGACATCTCATCATCACTGGGCAAGCTAGCATCATTATCCTCATCAGCATCATCACTGTCGGAGCCATCGTCACTCTCATCCTCGAATGCCGGTGGAGATGGAGAAGAAGCAACAGTGAAACCACCCATGACAGCCTGTCGTCGTGCGATACGACCAACACAAGTGTTCACCTGACACAACTCATCACTGAGAGTGTCAAGGCGAGCATCCATGCGCACAAGCTATACCATGATGGCCTCAAGTGTCACTGTACCCACAGAAGATGAATGAGCGGAGGTGGATGGAGCAGTGGAAGCAGGAGGAGTTGCCATCTCTATCCGGGGCCGCCTCGGTCTGAGCTATGCCTCACACCGTCGAACGGTAGCTACATCTATGGCACTCATAACCGGAAAATGAGGAGACTCGGGAAAAGAGACAGAAAAGTGGCAAAGAAGCCGCGTGATAGCTAAAGGAAAAATGAGCTTATCATGGGTCGTCGTATCTCTAAAGACATCTATAAGTGATAGAATGAAGTGAGAATGGAAGTCGAAGGAGATATCCTCTAAGAAGGACAGCAAAAAGCGAGCACAAGGCTCTGTAATAGTGTTATAGTGAGACAAAGGATGAAGAATGAATGTCATCACCATGTTTAAGGACTCTCGGACCTTTTGCAAAGGCCGAGCAAGGGGTGTTTTGACAGTCACCCCAAGAAGAAGGTGTCTCACAAAAGAGAGACGAGAGTTCGTCTTTGGACACTGTCCTCAGACGATCGCAACCAGGGTAGTCAGGATGTGCTACCCTAGGAACGTGTAGTACCTTAGAGACAATCTCCGAAGTAACTACGATGCGCGTACCTCGAACGCGAGAGAAGAAATGAGGTACAGAAGTATCAAATCCGTGCATATTGGAGTAAAACTCATATATGATCACGGAAGGGCACGTGACCGGGACGCCACACAGTGACTCCCAACCCCTACTGTAAATGACAGTGGGTAGGTCAGTATCGAAAAAATCCGTTGAGATGACTTGGCGTTCCAAATGAATGCCTTGTCTAGAAAAGTTCTCCGAGAAATCCTTATGGGGCTTCTCATCATGGAACCGAACGTGAGATGGAGTGGGGTCAGAGGAAGAAGAAGTGGATGCCCCAGAACGAAGAGGGTTTTGGGATGGAGTGGATTTGCATTTGGGTGCCATAGTGCAGACTAACGCAAGTAAGAGAGAGAGAGGGAGAGAGAGATAATCAGAAAAACACCAACAACACAATATAGAAGAAAATAAAGAATTGAAGGTACGCATGAAAATGCATGAACATGTGACATGCAAACTTAAAAACATCATGGGCTCAGCCCAATCCAAACCTACCAGCACACAACATTGCAACAAAGTAAACACACATCTAAATGTATAAAACTTTGTTATAATGCAAATGTGACGCAATGCATGATGTTTTAAAACCATTTAAACAAAACCCAACCCAAAAATTTCACAAAAAACTCAATAATTTTGAAAAATCCCAAAAAATTTCAAAAACCCCAAAAGTTAGGTCAAAAGATATGAAATGCATGATAAATGAGTGAGAAAGCATCATACCAGATGAAGAAGATGATCTTGAGACCGAAGATTGAGTGAGGAAGAGGTTTGGAGTGATTGAGAGGTGTTTTGGGAGGTGAAGAGATAGAAAGGATCGAGAGAGATTGAGAAAAGTGAAGCTGAAATCACGCTGACCCTTTAAATAGAAGTTCATGATTCTCGATGGATCGAGAGCTATCGAGAATTAAAAACGCACTTTTTAGCTATCGAAGATCTATCGAGAGGTGTCCACAGCAAAAGATTCTCGATGGATCGAGGTAGCTATCGAGAAGCTATCGAGCATCCAGAAGGTTTCTCGATGGATCGAAGTAGCTATCGAGAGCTATCGAGAATGTGATAAAAAGCAGTTGAAGGGTCTCGATAGATAGCCTATCTATCGAGAGGTATCGAGAAGCTATTGAGATTGCTTAAAAACAGTTTTTCAAGAAGAAAAAAACACAAACATGAATGCAATCAAGCATGCTACATAACCAAAGATCCAAACAACATTTTGAGCTCTCAAAATCATGTCTCAACAAAAAAATGTCAAGCACATAGATCCAAAGCACACACACACACACAAAACAAGTCTAACCAATTTTATATTTCAAAAACAAGTTAAGACAGTTTAGTGAGCATACATTAACATATGTATTCCTTGTGATGGCCAAATCACTTTGTACCTACACATGTATCAAAGTAGTAAATAATATTGCATGTTGTGTGTGAAAAACATCGCAAGATTGCATAAGTGTCTTCATGTTATGACGATTTGAGATATGAGAAAATCACTTTAACTCACACACAATCATAACTGTTTGATGGGGACTATCACCTTCGAGGTACATCCTATAACTCCCACATCTCCTAGAATACACGCTAGCAATCAAATATAAAGCATTTTGATTCCTTTTTGCTTTTAATTTTCTTTACATCTTTTTCTTTTAAGCAAACCATGCATGAGCATATAAGAGATAGAAAAAAAGTACCCAATGATGTTAAGCATTTGACATTCCACTTTTGCTATGCTGAAGCATACAAATGTCATTTCATGATTGGCGGGCAGCAGTGGTGAGATGGTTATTTATGCCTTTCTCTTAGGATTTTCCAGTCCTTCCTGTCAAAAAGAGTGATACGAGTGTTAAGTACAAGAGATTATGTTGTGAAATTTTAAAATACTCGCAAGTGTACGAACCGTACCGAAGTATAGTTTGACGAGAACAAGGTCGAACCCACAGGGACTTGAATGAACGTAGGAAAATTAATTAAACCTTAACCAAATTAATCCTAATCTAGTTTAATAAAAATTGGTTTTTCTGAGATTAAATAAACTAAGCAAATAATAAAATTAAGCAAATGGTTAAACTAAGCAAAAGATATAAAGCAATAAAAAAGACGTAAACAATCAAGAGAAAATAATTAAGGTTTTGGAATCCGCCTTGTAATTCATATCAGTATATATTTATGATCATTAATTTTTCCCAACCACTGCATGATAATCTAGAAATCAATCTTGCTATCATGGAAAATATCATCATTAAAATCCTTATTTTAAAAATCAAAAGCATGTTCTTCTTCGCTTCTTTAGTATAAAATCAAATCATCAATTGTATCTGTAGCCAAACAAATCACAAGATATATCCAATTCTAAAAATCAAATTATAAATTGTATCCATTGACAGACAAATCACAAGCGATATCCAATTTTATAATCAAGAATTAATAAACCAAGCATTCAATTAATTAAGATAAATCCTAAATCATGAGAAAAACATGATTGAACTCATATCTAGAATCCCATCTTAGTCAATTGATATGAAGCAAGAACAATTTAAATCATTAAAGAACAACTATTGTGGAAAAAATCAAATCACATAAATATTACTGATAATCCTTAACAAAGTTTCATCCTCAACCCTAATTATAAATTTAGCTACTCATGGTAATTGAAATAAAACACAAGAATAAAATACTAAACATTAAACTAGAAAAATAATTAAAACTAACTGTCATGGAAGAATACCAAAGAGGTAGCCGCAGCTCTCTTTACATTTAGCCCTCAGCCCTAGCACTAGCCTCCTGAATTTTGCCCTAAAGAGCCTTTAAATAGGTCAAGGAATCCTATTACAAGTTGAATTCCCGTTTGGAGAAAATCCTAGATTTTTAGGCTTCACTTAACCGACGATTTTGGCCCATTTAACGTCAGAATTCGGACTTTAGATAAACTACAAAGTTGTAGCTCTTTAATTTAACTTTCCGGTCCAACTTGAATCATCTCAATTGGACTTCTAAGCCAAAAGTTATGCCAAAAATACTAACTGATGTGCAGGCTGGAATCCTAATCCGAATTGGAATTGGATATGGTACAAATTTCCTTTGATTCCTTGCTCCAATTGGACTTAAATTTAATTGGGTTGGCCTTTTCTTGAATTCATGCCTGGCTGGATGTAAGTTGGCTTGATTCAATTGGCCTAACCCCACTTTGCATGTAAAGCCCTTGTTACCTGCAACACAAAGATATTATATAATCAGTCACAAAATAACATAAAAGTAAGGCTAAATATGTAGATATGTGAGTACTTTATTGTATATATTTCATGCACATCAGATTACTTAATCTTACTCAACACAAACATGAGCCACAAAGCTCACTTGCTTAGTTGTGCATAGAGATGCTCATCTAAGCTACAAAAGATACAAAGTTTAGAAAGCTTTGTTTCAATGGCCATCTAAGGTACACAAGTACCAAAGTACACAAACACACACTGTTTTTGTATTTTTTTAAATTTTCAATTTTTTTTTATATGAAAAACAAAATGAAGCAAAACTAAAAAAAAACAACCAAAAACATGTTAAACAAAGAAATGTATAAAACTAGACTGACTCAAAACACGAAAGCAAAACACACAAGTAATGCAAAAAAAAAAAAAAAAAAGAAGGGGAGAGAAAGAAAAAGTGATAGAATCACTTGGAGCCCTTTTCCTTCCACGCCTTGGAAGAACCTTTCTGTTTAGCAAACCCTTGATCCGGCGGTGAGGAAGAAGAATTGAAACCGTTCAAGTTTGAAAGGAACATGAGGGCTTTGAGAAGATCTCTAAAAGGGGCAAAGGAGGATGGAAACTGATTCTAGTTTCCCGATGCAATTATGCTGTTGCTCTGTTGAGTGGCTAACCACTTATAGCAATTAGGTCGAGTATGTCCAGCTACGCCACAGTGATGACAGAAATACTGCTTTTTTTGTTTGGGCTTTTGAGTATTTCCCTTCTTAGCCCTAGGATTCTTAATCTCTTTCTTATCAAGCTTGAGGGGTACACCCAAGATAGATTTACCCTTATCTATGTTCTCACTAGCTAATTCATTTTTAATATTATTGTTCTCAATTTCAACATTATTAGCAGGAGGAACAAAAACAGTAGAACTAGAAGTAGCAATACTAGGAGAAAAGAAATTATACCCTAAACCGGTTCAATCGAAAGCAGATTTCTGAAGACTAAGCATCTCATCAAGCTTTGCACTTGAAGTTCTTTCCAACTGGTCTCTGACTTGGAACAGTTCTGCCTCAAGCTTCTTGGTCTTCTCAGCCAATAAATTATTCTCAAATTTCAGTGCTCCAATGGTCTGATTTGCTTCATCAAACTTTGTGGAGATTTCTTCTCGTTCAAGCTCCACTTCACTAAGCTTCTTGGTGGCCAACCTATACAGCTTCTCATGCTTTTCTAAGACCTTGTATAACTTTGCATAGGCTGTGTGGATGTCATCTTGCTCGTCCATCTTTTCAAACTTAGACTCCACCAATTCCTCTTTTTCATCCACATCTTCAACAATCCCTTCAGTAGGATTTACAGTGGTAGTGAAGGCATTTAGGATTCCATCATCCTCATTATCAAAATCATCCTCAGGCTCAGTGTCGCTCAACGTAGCAGCAAGTGCCTTGCTCTTCCCAATAGTCTTGACATATGTAGGGCACTCTTGTTTCATGTGATCGAAGCCTTGACACCCAAAGCATTTTGGTCATGAGGGAACAGTGTATTGACTGCCATCTCTAACATCCTTCTTTCCTTTGTCTTGGCTCTTGAACTGCGAAGAATTGGATTGCTTTCGGTCCTTGTCAAATCCTTTCGTTTTGGCATTCTACATAAACTTCTTGAACTGCCTCGTGATATAGGATTTCATCTTAGAATATTCATCGTCTGAAGACTCATTAGTGTCACTGCTTTTGGCCTTCAATGCCATGCTTTTGCTCTTGCTTGATTTCCCGATCCTTGTCAAACCCAACTCATAGGTTTGCAGATTGCCAACCAACTCTGTCAAAGGAATTTTATCAATATCCTTTGATTCCTCAACCGCGGTGATCTTGGCATGAAATCTCTCGGGTAGAGATCTCAGCACCTTTCTAAAAATCTTGGGTTCAGGAATGGTTTCCCCAAGATTAAAAGCTGAGTTCACTATGTCCTTGAGCTTGGCATAGAACTCATCGAATGACTCATCCTCCTCCATCTTAATCTTTTCAAAGTTCGTAGTAAGCCTCTGAAGCTTTGAATCCTTGACAGCCTTGGTTCCTTCATAAGTTGTCTGGAGAATGGTCCATGCTTCCTTAGCAATTTCAGTAGAGGATATCTTCTTGAACTCCTCATTTGTAACTGCATTGAATAAAACATTCAATGCCCTACTGTTGAAGTTTTCCGCCTTGATCTTAGCATCACCCCAGTCGGCCGGTGCTTCCGTAGGCTTGGTCCAGCCTATCTCTACAGCTTGCCACACCTTTTCATCCAAGGACTGCAAGAAAGCTCTCATGCGTACTTTCCAGTATGCATAGTTAGTGCCATCAAATAAAGGAGGTATGATAAGAGATTGTCCTCTATCCATGACAAACAGATGGATCACATAGCAAATATTAAAACCTAATCAGAGTGTGCCTGCTCTGATACCACTTGATAGGCCAAGAATGTATTGACCCCTTGTGATAAATTAACCAATTGATTTAGCCCAGTTAATTAATTAATTCAATTAACATGCAAAACGCGTGGTAGCACAAACAAATCACCAATTAACTAAATGCAACAGAAATTAAATTGACATGGTGATTTGTTACGAATGTGGAAAACCTACACGGCAAAAACCCCACCGGGTGATTTTAAGGTCATCACTCTCGAGAATTCACTATTGTCAAAACAAGCGGTTACAAGTAAAGGAATCCCATTACCCTATACCAATCTACAGTTAAACCCTTACCCCAATATCCAATTGGACTTGTTCTATAGTGACAATCTCTCATTTTCAATGCATGACTCCCAGTACGTGACTAACCAATAGATGCGCGAATCCCAGTACGTGACTTAATCACCAACTTGAGAAAGATGTTGGCTGCAAAGTTCTTCAGTTTATCACACGATGAAGATCACGAAGGTCCTTGGTCATAAAATCCTAAGGTGTACAAACACAGCAACTTCTTCAAGAGAAAGATGAACTAGGGAAAATTCTGTCTCCGGTCACAATTTGCATGAATACAACTTTGCTTCACACTTGTGCAACCTTTGACGGCCCTTAAAATAATCCTTATATATGTTTAGGGTTGTGAGAAAAGAAAGCCCAAACATATACACATGGATTGGATGAAAACCAGCTCTGAAAAACTGAATTTCATAAACCTTGACAGATAGGGTATCTATATCGAGATAGCTATTGAGCTTCGGGCTTAAGCAGCTTTTTAAACCTCGATAGATACTAGCTATCGAGCTAGCTGTCGAGTTTTAAAAACCAGCACTTCTTCACTTGTTTCTTGAACAGATTTGCATGGCTTTAACACTTTTTCTTGAAACCTTGTTCCTTGAAGTATTAAACACATCCTAAATCTACCTAATTACAAGTAAAGTGCGTTTTGTCAAAGGATTAGCCAATTACATAAAATATTGACATATGTTCCTAACATGATTCACATATGTCCTAACATATAATTTTATAAAATTTTGAGCCTTTTATAATAGGGGACAATGCCTTTTTTCTTAGGAATAAAATTTTGAGCCTTTTGTGGTGGGGGCCTTAGGCTAGCCCTACAAGGGCATGGGTCTAGAATTTGAGAATTTTGAAAATGGCACCAAATTCAAAGTCCAACCATTGGATGGGAAGAGCATGGTAAAGAATGGGTATTGGTGAAATTAGGGTGTGATCGGATGGTTTGATTGTGAGAGCAGACTGATCAAAGTTCGGGTACATGACATGTAACCTTCATGCGCCAATTTAGATTCCAATTCTAACCGTTGGATTTGCATAGCAGGGTAAAATATTGGTGTTGATGAAATTTAAGCTCAATTGAACATCCAGATTGAGCTCAAAATTAAACCATTTATGCATATAAGCAAACCCATCATTTGTTTTAATATTTAATAGCTGAACTATATTGTTATTTTATAATATTTGATATAGCTCACTGTGGAGATTTCATATTGTTCTTTTAACATATGACATATAATCTTTTTTATTATCTAATTTTGGGGAGCTATTCAATTTATGAATTGTATCTAATTTATTTTATTAATTAACCTATGTATTTCATATACATACTCCTATTTATTCTTGTTTATTATAAAAAATTATAATTGTTTAAACTTTAAACCTTATAAACTTCAAACCAGGAAAAATTTGCTATTCAGACTGATTTTACAAAAAATTTTGGTGAATAGTATGCGCGTCAAACATTTTAGTTAGTTAGACTGTGTTTTAAAAAAAAATGGAACTCGAGTCTCTGAAACTCGAGTTCCAAGATTTTTCACACGGAACTTGAGTTTAGGAAACTCGAGTCTCTGAAACTCGAGTTCCAAGATTTTTCACACGGAACTCGAGTTTAGGAACCTCGAGTTCTATACAAATGGAACTTGAGTTTCTTAGACTCGAGTTCCACCTTTTTTTTTTTTTTTTTTGTCCATGTCAGACTTCATCTAAGAGGGAATAGGTTGGAACTCGAGTTTGTTAAACTCAAGTTCCAAAAACAGTCAAACTTACTAAAATGTTTCATCCGTATCTTATGTAGCAAAATTTTTTCTAAAAAGCTACTATTTGGCAAATTTTGCCCTTCAAACCACATGCCGCTACATATATTCTTAAAAAAAAAAAAAAAAAAATCTTATAACCCTCGGAACACTATTCTCCTTTCCCTCTAAATTTTTTCACTTTTCCCTCTAACACTCCCTACTCCCAACTCCCTCGGAACACAATTCCCCTTTCCCTCTAAATTTTTTCACTTTTCCTCTAACACTCGCAACTCACGCCAACTGACAACACGCAACTGCGCGGCAAGACACCAAAAAAAAAAAGAAAAAAAAAAGAAGAAGAGAAAAGTGACTAAAGATCAAGACAATTGAAAAAAAGAATACCTAACTTTCTAAGTGAGACCTGGGAGTGTGAGAGGCTGGGCAGCGGCAGCAGAGCAATAGCAGAAGCAGAAAATAGACCTGAAATTGGAACCCCACAGGTCTCTCAAATTTTTTTTTTTTAAAACAATTATCCTGATAAATATGAATTTATTTAACATATTATTGGAGCTTTTCGCATTGGATTTAAAATTTTTAATTAAAATTTTGGATCAAATTATCTACTCATTGATTGAGAACCCATGCGCAGAGCAATACATGCGTTGATTGTTCATCACCTAACCTATGTCGTTGATATTTTTTTAAACAGATTTAATCTACAATCATATTGAAATCGTTCCTAACCAACCAGCCCCTTCCTTCGTAGAGCCGTGTATCGTAAGTGATCCTGATTACAATTTCGTAGATGAGGAAGATTACGATTCTAATTTGCCCCAAATTTTGAAATATAATTTGATGAAATGCAGATCTTTACTGATGCTGGTCAGTATGTGATTCGATTTGGGAGTTCTGATCCTGGCTCCAAGACTGGCCCTGCTACAATGGTAGAGTACCACATCAGAAAACAAAAAAGGAATTATTTTCCTTATGATTATATTGATTTCTCTAATCTTATATGTGTAGTCTTTGGTGGCAGATACAAGAGTTGGCAGTTGCCTGTCCACTGACTCTGTTAGAGAGAGCGGTAGCTATATCTCTGGATAATGACTATTTCTCAATACACGGTGGCTGGTAAGCTTGTTCTTAGGCATACAAGACGTAATAGTTTCTTGCTAAGTGTGGATGCTTTTGCAGGTGCAAATTCGCACCAAAATAGGGCAAAAGCTTATTCAATATTCCTGTTCCATTGAGTGATTAATATGCCCTTCAAGAATCTATCTCATATAAATCTAAATTTCAAATTTGTCTTAGGCATGCATATGATGGTGTATGTGTCTGAGATTGAAAGAGACTGATTGAGGATGTGTGAAGGAAACAAAATGTATCTGCTGTGTTAGATTAGGGCATGTGCAGTCCACGTATGTGTGCACTAGGATGTCAATCATAAATAAAACCCAAAATTTGAAAACAGGAAACACATTACTCATTTTGATGCCAATCAGTCTAGGGATATAATTTTTTATTACTGCTATTGACATAGTGTGATGTATGATACAAAATAAAAATAACATTATTAACATTATCAATTATTATAAAATTTGTTCGTTTCCTTAAACGGCTATATCTTTTATCCTAAAAATACAATTTTAATAGCTTTTGGATAAGATGGCACTTCCACTCTATACATAACTATGGGGCGGTGGGTGAACTCATGAATTTAATCACTTTATGTTGGAAGTTTTCTCAGTACTAGAAATGTTAATTTTTTAGTCCCTAGTTGCTCATCAACATTGATAGAGAGAGTTGCAATTAGTACTGATTTTGCCCTTGCTTTTCTTTGTCATCAGGGCATTACCTTTTGTTGCAGTTGGGGAGTAGTTTTGGTTTGCAATATAGTCCTTAACCTGTGTGGTTATATTCTGTGTTTGCAATTTGGGAGGGATAGCAGTGAGCAAAGCAATAATAGCCTAGAAGGTGCTCTACTGATCTGTTTTCTTGTTTCCTTACCCCACCCCACAATCTGAATTTGTAACTCTTATCCTTTTTTGAGTATTTTACCAAATGACTTTCTTCTATTGCTCCTTTTATATGTGCTTGTTGCTATCGCTGACACCATTATTAATTTGAGATATCAAAATGGCTGTTTATCACTGAGAGAATGTATTATTTGTCATGACCTGGCTCCAGTGTCTTACAGTAAAGTATGGATATACAATAACAACATGATACTGGGGTATTGTAGCATGACCAGGAAATGAAAAAGACATATCTATGTTTTGGATATGAGAAAGTTGGTATTTGATTAGGAAAGGTGTTTGCTTTCTTTGAGGAATGTGACAATCTCAGTTCAGTTATTAAGAAATTTGGCTTCCATACGTTTAATGGTGTGTCAACTTGGTGCAAATCCTTTGATTTTGAAATAGCCTAATGTAAACCTTGATTAATAGTAAATGATCTCTCTCTCTCTCTCTCTCCCTCTCTCCCTCCCTCTCTAGTATCATTATTTTACTCTTGCTAAAAACTTGGGGGAAAAAACATAAAAACATTTTCTTATATTATTGTTTTTGTGGTAACTTTCATGTTAAAAAATAGATGTTCATTAGAAAAGGAGTGATTCCTTGTATTGTTTTTTGATGCATCATTGTGCTCCAGTTTTAATATTTATTTTCATTTGTTGGTCATCTTATGAGTCTCTAGCCCAACCTGAGATGCATGTTTACTGTTTTTAAATAGCTATTGGGTGTTCCAGAACCACCAAGGTGAATAATGCCAGGTGAAATTGAACAAGATGAGTCTTTTTCACCAACTGGCCACTGTAACTGTTTCAGTTTGTGATGTTTAAGTTGTAGGGTGTTGAGGTTCGTGAAAGAACAAAGATTTTTTTTTTGAGAATAATAAAAAAAAGGCAGGGCAACAAAGATGGCAGGGCAAGGATAGTGAATGGGTTATTGCACTGTTTCTCTGTATAGTATATGACAAACCAACTTAATTTTCAACACCGTTAGGCTAATGTAATCAGCTTGGGATGGGATGATCAAATAACTAATAATTTTTATTTAGGTGTAATGAATTGGTTATTGGGTAACTAACCAATAAAAAATCTAATCTGTTTTCGAGAAAGTTTATCCCAAACTCATAATGTTTCCTATGCATGTATGTTTGGTATCACTATAATGTATTGTCTTTCACTCCCATTATCATTTCCTTGTTTAATTGACCCACTTTAGTCATTGTGTATAAAACTGGTAGGTTATTTTGAGTTACTTTCAATGTTGTGAATAGTGCTTCTTGTCCCAAATCTGAATGAATGATATACTTATTTGGTTTGGATGCACATAGTTTGTTATTCTTATTCTTCCCTATTATTTATTTGTTATCACTATGATTCAGGTATGATCCTTCAACCGGTATTTACAGGCTGGACTTCTTTGTTGTGCTGGAGCGCCCTGGTTACTGTGTTGGCCGTCGTCGCAGGTGCAAGTCTCGTGTTGGGATCCAGCACAGGGTCACAAAGGAGGATGCCATGAAATGGTTCCAGGTCAAATATGAGGGCATGATCCTCAACAAGTCTCAGAATATCACAGGTAAATAGGCATGGAAGATTTTGACTTAGGTTATTATGTAGACTAGTGTTCTTTACTATTATTGTCTTTCTTTTTCCAATTTTGGGAGAGCTTGGGATAATGTTTTCTGGGACAAAATCTGTTAATTTTTGCTCCTTTATATATTTTCAGCAGTTTCAGCTGACATCTGAATCACTATCATGATAGTTATGTTCAGACAATTAGTTTTTCTATGATAATGAGTATTTTGTGTTTTGGCTTTTAATGCAATTAGCATTTTGCCTCTGCCTTCCCTATATCATGTTCCATTTTTCCTTTAGCTAACCAATGGATGTTAAGGTCACAAAGTCTGGTGATCGCAGACTCATGAATTTCAATAGCACCTTAAAATGTACAAGACTAAATAGGATGACTGAATTCTCTCAAAATGCTTGTATCACCCATTGTGTATTCTCTACTTGCAACCCTTTAATTGGCTATAGTCCGCTTCCCATTGTTTTTCTTGTAGCCTATTGTTCTAGTGTGTACTTTCCAACTTTCAGTTAGTCTTGGACTATTCTGACGTTATCGTCCTGGTATTTTGCTTTAGAATGTTGTTTTCTGGGGCATTACGCCAATTCCTACGTTGATAAATAATTTTTAATTGGCAGTCTACTCATTGTCTTATTTATTCAGAATAAAAACGTGTAAAAAAGGTTGCTGGGCACTGGTTTGACAAATTGAAAAAAAAAAATGCAGCAGATATACTATGCTCAAGCTGAAACAAAAGTGCATAGAGAAATAATTTTTTTTGTTTATTGCTGATTCAGCAGATAACTTATTCAAACAATTTCCTCAATAACCCTCTTAATTGAAATATTGCATTAATGAATGCTAGAGATATATAAACGTGTAAGTTTTGTGCATATTTCAATAAAGTTTCTCTCAAGGCATGCTTATTTTCCTACAAGTTGGCCAACCCATGGTAGGTCTCATTCATAATAGGAATCAGATACTAGGATTGTTTTTGATCATGTGGAGAAGGTAATCTTGTTTTGTTGCATTAACAGTGTGTGACCTTTTACAGGCGATCATAATTCTTGGCTCTGATCTTTCTGTGTGTGTATCATTTATCAAATACCACATAATTATTCTTTGTAATTATTCTTTGGTTTCCATTTCAGCTTGCCCCAGTTCCTTTTAGCTGTTGCAGTCACATCTCTTGCTGTGGCGGCTACTGTAAATGCTTTGGTTCTGCCCCAGTTAAATCAAGTAAGCTAGTCTCAAGTTTTCAATTATTACCTCCCTCTCACATACTTGTCTTCATTGAGATAATCAAGTTTCTACTAAAACCTTTATTTGGCTGTGTCAGTTTCTTGAAGACATTAAATAGAATCTAGTTATGCATATATCTCCTTTCCTTTCCCCTTTTATTTTGTATTTTGTATTTAAAAGAAGTAGATTGAGAAGTGGTTACACATTACTCCATATTACTATAAGTCGGCAGTGAAACAATGCCCAGGTTGAGTTTGTGAAGAGAGTGAAAATTTTGTTAGTGAATAGTTTTATCTTCCAATTCTTTGGAAGGGGGGTGGGGGATTGCATTTCTCTATCTTCTATGATAGTCATATTTGAGGGGTTTTAATATTTTTAATCTGGATGACATTAATAATATTATTACACAAGTGCAACTTCAACTCTTTTTCTAACATTACCATCATTTATTATTGATGTAATTTTTATAGAGATTTGTAGCATCAACAAGCAAAAGAACCACAATCTGATTTTCAGATCTCAAGGGAAAGAGATATTGGTTTCCTTTAACGGTAGACTGGATTTTTTAAAAGAATTATTTAATTTTTGTAAGGTTGTTTCCTGTCCTTTTAAACTAGAATCCCCTTTTGATGGATTACTACCAGATGCTGCAGATAGGAATTGGATTACTTGTGCTACAACAACTCAGTGGTATCAATGGTGTTTTTTTCTATTCAAGTAACATCTTTGAAAGTGCTAGTTAGACCAACATCTCTTTGGGCTTTGAACTGTTAAAAAAAATATCCCTCTGCCATTCACCACAGAGTGACATCCTAACCTGGCTATTTACTGCAGATTGGAATTTTGCAGTGAAGTCTGGATATCAGTTTTTGTCGGCATTGCAAGAAATCCCAGCACCTCAGCGGATCCCTATAGCAGCTGCTTGGCGTCCTCCAGATGCATCATGGTATAAAATAAATTTTGATGGAGCCCTCTTTGTTAAAGAAAACTGTGCAGGTGTCAGGGTAGTAATAAGGAATGAGCAAGGCTTGGTGATGGCATCCCTCTCTCAAAATATACCTCTCCCATTCACTGTCATAGAGGTGGAAGCACTTGCAGCTAGAATGGCAGTGGAATTTGCTGCAGAACTTGGTTTGGATCGGATTGTATTGGAAGGGGACTTTGAGATACTCATCAACACCTTACAACATGGATGTAGATCATTGGCACTGTTTGGTCACTTAGCTACTGATTTGCAGCACTAGAGGTGTGCATGGGTCGGGTTGGGTTAGGTTAAGGAGATTTTTTGACCCAATCCACCATAGTGAGTTAAAAAAAAATTCAACTCAACCCAACCCATCACGTAAGTCCAACCTACCCCAACCCAACCCACATGGGTCGGGTTGAACCTATGGGTTGGATAATTTTTTTTTTATTATTATTATTAAATTGAGAAAAAAAATATATTATATCTGCCACCTGAGTTGATAAACAAAATATACATTAATATGTGAACTAATATTCCAACTCAGTTATGCATTAATATATGAACTAATATACATTAATATTGGTTTTTATATAGGATAGAATAAAGAGCTAGTTATTTAAAAAATTTTATTAATTATATAATATATTTTAAATATATATTAAATATATGGGTGGGTCGGGTTGGGTTTGGCGGGTTTGGAATTTTATGACCCGAACCCAACCCAACCCAACCTGCTATAAAAAAAAAAAAAATTTGTAACTCAATCCAACCCACCAAGCCCTAAAAACCAACCCAACTCGGCGGGTTAGGTTGGGTCGGGTCAGTTTTGGCGGGTTGGCTGCACACCCCTATGCAGCACATAGCCTCCTAGTCTTTCATTGATTATTGTTTTTCTCATGTACATAGGCTTTATAATATTGTGTGCACACTCACTTGCATGGATAGCTATTCACTCCTCCCATATGGTAGTCTAGATGGAAGATGTTCAACCTGACATTGTTCCTGTTCCCTAGGCTGATTTCAACAGCCTCCCTTAATAATATAACATACTGTCTTTCTTCTCAAAAAAAAAAAAAAAAAAAAAAAAAAAAAAAAACCATTAAAGCTTTAAATTAAGAATCTGACAGATTCTTATCTTTCATGGAGACTTAAAATGTCTGAAGCATGCATTTTTTACATGATAGTATGCATTTGGGTATGATATATTTGTAGGACAAATCTGATATTGGACATCTATCCAATAAGCATTTTCCACAAAATGGGAAGGAAACACAGGTTGCTTGTTTGTAATTGCCTAAAATTTCTTCATGCTTCCGTGTTAAAAGGACTATTTAATGTAATTCTTCTTTGTTTCTAATAAAGCATTTCTATCCTTTTTAGCTCAAAAAAGAAAGAAAAAGAGACTTGACTTGTTTGATAATGTTTATATTGTGATTGGCATACATTTCAATTAGACAAGCTCGCTTTTCTTGATGAGAATAAAATTTTATTCACTTTTGAGAAAGAGAGAGTACAAAAGGCTACTATTTTTGAATTTCAAGCTACCATTTTGAAGTTGAAAGCGCTATCATTTTTTATGAGTAAAATTTATTAGAAAATAAGGCCAGACCTTTCATATATAGGATGTATATAAAATGCATTTTTTTTAGGCTGTAAACAAAAGGTTTATCTAAAGAATACAAAGTGCTATATGTTAATGTGTTTCTTTTTATTTTTCTTTAAATTTTAGAATAACTTTTATCTCCAAAGAAAATTAATATTTTCATGATTATTTGCGAAGGCCAATCGTGGCCCTTGCAAATAATTTAGTATCAGTGAGGGCATATTTTTAACTCACACAAAAAATAAACTTTTTGCAAGGGATTTTTATTGTTCCTCGGAAATAATTTGGTGGGAACATTTCCCTTCAAAAATTTTGACATTTTAATGATTATTTGTGAAGGTCGATCTTGGCCCTCGCAAATAATTTAGTATTAGTGACGGCATTTTTTTAACCATCACAAATAACACACTTTTTGCGAGAGATTTTTAATTGTCCCTTGCAAATAATATGGAGGGAAAATTTCACTCCAAAATATTAGCATTTGTGATGGCTACAACACATAATTGCGACAGCTTTTCTTGTTGGTCACAAATGTTTCACATTTTACCAAGTATTTACGAGGGCATTATTTTGCCCTCAGAAATAGGATTTTTTGAGAGGGCTTTTTGGATCCGTCAAAAATTCTTCGTCGCTAAAAGACATTTTTCTTGTAGTGTTGGGCTCTTTAGGAGTACCATCGTCACTCGAATCTCTGGCTACACCATCTCACTCAAGCCATCCCCATCTAAAGTAGAAATACAAATAAAAGAAACTTGGTCAAGCCTACCAACAAAAACAAATAATTGTGCACATGCTTAAACTCACCTCCATTCCCCAACAATGACAATAACTATTTTACAAAAAAGTTATTTAAGTTCATACCAAGTTACAAATATAATGGAAACTCGCAGTTTAAAATTAACTAAAAAAACCCCTCCCCAAAAAAAAGGCAAAAATGTTCTAACACAAATGCCAAAGAATTTAAGTACCTTTAATCTCAGCTTTAGCATATGGTGTTGTTTTGGACCTATTCCAAAGAAAGATGAGCAAAAAAAAAAAAAAAAAAGGGTATGTTTCATAACTGTTTTTTCCCCTTATTTTCTGTTTCCAAAAACAATTTTCTATTTTTGAGACTAAAAACCTTTTTGGCAACCCAAAATGGACAGAAAACAAAAACTGTTCTTAAAAGTCAATTTGTGAAGGAAACTAAAAACATGCAAAAGGCTGCTTTCAATTTCTAATTTTCAAAAGTCAATGAAAACACACATTTAATTTAATGAATTCGTTTCATTTAATGAGTTAGCATTAGAGTTCAAATCCTAGTAGCAACATATTTTAGTATTTTTTATTTTTTTTTCAAAAAAACTACCTTTTTAATTTCAACTAGCCAAACATGTTTTTGATTTCAAAAATACAAGAAAATTGTTTTTTCTTTATATTCTCAAAAACAAGTTTTTAAAAATAGAAAACAAAAACTGTTACCAAACATAACCTTAATTTTTTGTAGCTACTGATGTCTCAGCCAATTGCAAGAATGCATGTCCAACATATTAACTTCCCTTGATATGGATCAAACATTATTCATATGTGCATCAAACATGAGTATTAAGAAAAGTCATTTGAACTGTAAAGTTGAATTTATTCAACTATATGTTGGCTTTATTCCGTGCCAAATTTGCTTGTAATTCAGCATTTAGAAACCCTGTATTTAGGTGGGAATAATGTAAGGGTTGTGTGTGAGAGAATGTGAAGATTTGATCAAGAGTGTGCAACAAAAAGGTGACTCGTGACTAGGACTTGCGACTGACTCGCGAGTGGTGACTCACCAAAATGAGGCACACGTGTGAAGCATGCAGGAAGATGAAGAGTTAGGATAGCTGGATCACTACAGGACAAAAAGTATAATCTGGCCTAGTCTGGTAACTGGCGACTGGAACTCGTGACTCATCCCAGTCGCGAAGTGACTCGCCAGTGCACCCTATTTTTGCTAGGAATTTAGGTGTTTGGTAGTTGAATTCGAGGACAACTAGACCTCCAAAAACAGAGGAAGGATAAGAACAGAGAGATAGAGAGAATTGAGAGGAAAATTGTGGTTAAGAACATCAATCCAGTACATACCTTTCTACCCTCATCTCCCTAGTCTAATACCCTCAATAAGCAACTTCCTAACCGTCCCAAGCCAGCTGTGTAACCACCGTGCCAGCTAAGCCCTCCAACATATCCTAACTAACTAACTATATTACTAACTCTAATGCAATACAAGTCTGATGTAGATACATCACCAATACAAGTGTAGCTATACTAAAATACAAGTATACAATGCCAGCTAGGCAATTACAACATCATCTATAGCACAATCTCATTGTACACTTTGGTAGCATTGACACATGCACACCTCATCAGCTACGCACGCATGCCCCATCAGCAACACATGCACCCCTCATCAGCAACTCATGCACACCCCTCAGCACCACACATATGCAGCACCACACGCATGGCTCATCAGCCCCACACACACTCATCATCAGCACCCCACACATGCAGCAGTATACACATACTCTCACCCTTCATCAGCGACGGGAACTCGCGACTCATCCCAGTTGCGAAGTGACTCGCTAGTGCACCCTGTTTTGCTGAAAAATGATATTTCACATTCCATCTCATACCCTACTATAAATACCTTTATACCCATGAAATGTAAACGAAAGAGAGAGAGCTTCCAAAAAGAATTTTAAGAGAGAAACCCTAGAGAAAAACAAGATTAATTCATCCACAATCTTATACACCTGATTCTCCAAATTCCTCTACTCTCATCCTCTCCATTGTCATACCCATAAGAGGATTATAAACCAAATCCTTACCTCACCAAATTCAGAATAGTGAGAAGGTTCTTGGTGTTTGAGAAGTAGTTCAAGAGAGAACCAATTCATATTGGTTGATGCAATGGGCTAATTGCGGGATTTGGAAAGCTAGAGAAGACACGGTTCGGTGAAACCTTGTTGGAGCAAGAAGTTTGGAGGGCTTAGGTGCATTGGGTAGATTAGGCTTGGAGGGTCTATTGCTATTCATGTATCCAAACTGATTTTCTAGTGAATCATTTACTGCTTGGAAGGCGGCGGAGAGGTTTTTTGCCGAGTTCTTCGGTTTCCTCTTCGATAACATGTGCCGATGTTATCTTGTGTTTGTATCTCTCTTTCCCTTACTCTTAACTTTTAATTTCTGCTGGTTGTGATTAATTAATGGCTTAGAGTAGTTTGCTAATTTGGGTATTGCTTATATTTCATATTCCGCACATATATTATTTAAATATAAGCTTGTATTGGAAAATTTGTATTTAGGGGTTTAAACATTCACAAGTGTTTTATACACTTAGTGAGTTTTCATGAACAAAAAAGAATAGAAATTCAACTTTGTGTATCAACATTCATGTAAACTTTTTGAAAATGAAATCATGACTTTAATCTACTCATACAAATTCATATGGCAATCTGCTGCCAAACACACATGCCTTGGTTTACTGTAGGTTTCATTTTATTAAATAATCTAGACCTAAAAACATAAAAATAAATAAATAAAAAATTATTGTATCATGGACTTAGAGACACTTTTTTTTTTTTTAATAAGTGAAAAACACTGTGTTCAAGGACAAAAACAGTAACTACCAATTAACTCACTACATGGCTATACAAAAATGACAGCTGTTATTAACTAACTACCCTACAACAGCAACTATCCAATTAATAGTAGTAACAACGACACTAATTCAGCTAACAGGAGAGCCTGCATCAGCAGAACAAGTGCGTAACTTGGATGACACTAATTCAGCCACACTAATGCGCCATTGATCAT
The DNA here is from genome assembly GCA_030021035.2 of Notholithocarpus densiflorus. NCBI lineage: Eukaryota > Viridiplantae > Streptophyta > Magnoliopsida > Fagales > Fagaceae > Notholithocarpus > Notholithocarpus densiflorus. Next base: position 3,186,818 of record JARYZH020000008.1, read on the forward strand.
TAATCAAATAAGACCAAACTATATTGCTCTGAATATAAAATAGGTTATCTTTATTTTCAGCTTGAGGCATAGACACACAGACGCTCACCATCTATAATGGAAAGCAGGAACTAAGAACTATATTGCGCAGAATGATGGAACAAGATTAGTGTCCCAAGTTTTACTAAGAATTTTGCTGTTGAGGTTGACCCTTTTGAAAGAGCTTTCAAATCCAATTACCTAATTTAAAGAATTGATTATTATAAACGTTAGGGAATGAGAATTTCATTCGATCAATCACCCTAACCATCCCCCAAAGGGGGTCCAGGAGTAATAAACCGGTCATTGTTTACTACTCACCAGTCTTTGTTTGAAAGTCTCTCAAGTCATCAGCATGTTCATTCAAGAAGATCAACCAGAGACATTTTGTTGCCTATCTTAATTAAAGTTCCACTACCACCTAAACCAACGAGAACTACTATTGGAATTATCTTTACCTGTGACTATAAGCATGTGATATATACATTACCTGAAAGTGTAGTAAAAGAAAGAATACTAAATAACTTGGACAAAGAAACACTCATCTCTTTTTATTTTCAAACCACAATCCCACCTCCCAACTCAGATCAGACCAGGGGGAATTGGGATATGATCTCTTAATTCATTATCATCGATTCAGCCAAGAATGCAATTATAAATCATGAACAAAACATAATTGCACCTTAAAAAGAGATATTGCCAATAACAAAGAAGCAAGCATAGCCACCGTTAAAGGTTGAGAGTCAATTATCTGAGGATCAAGACTCAATTTCATGTTTTAACTAGCATTTTCATTGGTCAAGAAAGTAAATATAGATGATACTCTTTGTACATCTTAACTGGGAAAAAATAGAAGCATTTTATAGATTCACATATGAACCATGTATGCATAAGAAACTCACCTTATTTGGATCTTGAAATTCTTTAAAAGGGACAACTTCTAGTACTTCATGACCATGACAATCATTAGATAAAGAGAAATAATTACATAATGCACAAGCTCACAAGTTTACAACCATACAAGATCAATGAAAATTCTAACAAACAGCCTATAATTCATTAGTTAAATTTCACTTTGCTGAGAGATCCTCTATTAAATTGCCTCCCTAAAAGGGGCTTCACTCTCCTTCTAGTACTTACAACAGCCCACAATTAACTAGTAAGAAAATGTAAAGTCACAGCCACAAAAAAATTATTAAAAAAAAAAAAATGGGGAAAACAATGTTCTAATAATCAAACCTAGTTGTAGTGAGCTTTAATTCTAGTTGTAAAATGTGTACACGCTGGAAATACCATAGGTTCCACAAGTTTCTTGCAAAAATGAATGAAAATCAAGATATTACTTAAGATCATCATTACCCCTATTAATTTGTTTTACTACCCACTATATTGTTTCATCTTTCATGAATGAAGTATTATTACTTATCCAATAAAAATTGTTTCACCACCCATTGCTTTATGAATCCGTTCATTAATTAAAACTTAAATGAATCCAGTAGCCACCAATAATGAATTACAATAACACCACCCCTTGTTCAAAGTCTTACTATTCTCATTTGTTAAATCCTAATACCCAAAAACCTTCACAAATACAGCTGTAACCCAGTTAGAATAGAAGAATAATTCAAATTAGCAACCACTTACTTGCTAAGTGCTAAGTGATTTTGGATAGCGTTGGCGTTTTGGCGTTTGTGTTTTCACCCTTTTTATTTAATTGAGAAGCGCTCCATCACGTACTGTCAGTGGGTCCTGTGCACTGTGCATGGGACCCACTACCTCTTTGACAGCCAATGACTTCACAAGAATGTGTGACACTAGTGGGTTCCGGGCACTGTTCACGGGACCCACAAATCTCTTTTTTCAGCAACTTTTTCATTAAAAATGGGTTTGACGATACTATTCACACATTTAAAAATTATTTTGTTACAATGTTTTCAGTTTTCAGCAAAATAAGCAGTATCCAAACGCACCCAAGTTTAATTTTATTATTTAATTTTGTGCTTTATTTATTTATTTATTTTTTGCTGAGATAAGTTTGTACTAGATTAGACTTTGTAGACTGTAGTAGTATCATTATCATAGCATTAGCTGCGAATGTTTTATTGCTTAAATTTATTATAATTTGATAAAATAGTATTTTTTTTTATTGTTTGTTTAATTGATAATAATGGTTTGAAAAATTTAATTAAATTATTGGTATAGACAATTGTAGGGACTGGGTCTGAGCACTTCTATTATTGGAAAAACGGACTCTGGCCCAACTAGCCCAATACAATAAATTTGTAGAGAATGGGTTTAAGAACTAGGCCTCAGTGAGGATAGCAACGAATAAACATGGTTATGAGCCTACTAAGTAATGAAAAAATGGGCTTGGAGTGCGAAAATCTGTCCTGGACACTGGTCCGAGGAGCTATTTGTTCTTATTATTTCCTCAGTACTTGGTTACAATGGTTACCAAGATGATACAGGTTGCTACTATTTTTTCTACTTTCAATCTCCCTCCCCCTTTTCTGGAGGACTCCTTACCTTATATATCCTTTTTTGGTTGATCTTAGCCCTCCATTTGTTGGTCGTGCAGGTCACTACTTGAGTGCTTGTCCCATCAGCTGTCGTCCCAAACCTTCTGTGAGTTGCAGTAACCAAAGCAACACTGTTCAGGTGTCATTTCCTAATTAATGCGGCCAGAACGTTAGTTGTGGGCATTTAATGTGGAGGTGACAGTTTCTCCTTGAATTGTTCCTCTGCCGAGCTTCTATGGTTGACCTGTTGTACTCGTCCTGTTTCTTGAGATGCTCTATGAGGCTGTCCTCGATGGCGTGCTGCTCTTTCCTTCTATGATCTTGGTTCGCCGAGGACGGGATTGTCCTCGGCAACGCTCCTTCGCAATTCGGACTTTCTCCATTCGTCCTCGAACATTTCTTCTTCCTCGGCGCGAGCCTTAGGCTTAGTATGAAGTGGGCCAAGGTGGCTAAATTCTTTGACCCCACAATAGCCCCTCAAAATCCTGCTGTCCGGCTCTTCGGACGGAGAGGAGGGTTTTGATGTCCTCGGGCCTTTATCATGGCTTATCGAGTCTTGTCCTTTGTCAGCGCCAGAGCCTTTTCGCTTGTCCAAGGCACGTTCCTGATGCTTCGGTATACGGAGCGCGCCCTCATTAAATTCTGGCGGCTTTGTGCTCCCAACGTTCAACGGTGTGATGGTGATTAAACGGTGGGGATTTTTTAACTTTATGGGCGGGAAAACCGACACGGTTATTTTTAATCGAAGGTATAAATGCCCATTTGAACCGATTCGCCTTTTTACTTCCACATTCAAGAGTTCTTGCGCACGTATCCTGAGTTTTGTCAAATCTCCAGCCCAACTCGCGTTTCTTTTCAGCACAAAAAGCCTGTCTGAGGAGCTTTTCCTCATTTCTGTAAGTTTCTACTCTCTCTAACTCACATTTTCTCTCCTCTAGGTTTCTTTTTCTCTTATTCCTTTCTTTCTTTCGTCCTTCCCTGAGTCCTTTAGCCGTTTCTAGGGATGGGTAGGTTTAAAAAGTTGGTTGAGTCTGAAGAGGTAATAGGGAAATTCATCGCCGATTATAGGATTCCTAATAATGTAGGCTTGAGATACTGTGAAGAAGGGGAATGGTTTTTTAGGAAGCAAGATGGTGAAGTGGTGATTCCCATAATTGCCTTCATTGAAGGTGGTATGAGAATCCCTATGGGACCGGTGATGAGAGATTACCTTAGGCATTTTCGATTAGCTCCCACCCAATGCGCCGTCAACATGTTTAGGATCCTGGGTTGTGTGGACGCTTTAAATGAGAAAATGGGGTTGAGGTTGACCCATTACGATGTAAACTGGTGCTACAACCTCCAACACCTAAAGGGTAAATCCTACTATATGAAAACGAGGGACGACAAGGTTCGGCTTATTCAGTGCCTCCCAGAATCTAGCAAGGGGCTGAATAAGGACTTTCTCATCGTGTCAGGGAGGTGGCACGACGGCCTTCCCTGTCCGACAGAAGAGGGGGCACCAAGTGGGGTATTTAGAGTAGGAGAGGGTTGATCTTTTGCGTTGTCGTAGTTTGTATCGTTTGGCTGCTAATACGAATATGCTTTCTTTTTTACAGATCTACACGCCTTTGGTCGACACTTTCACTTGGTCAACCGGGAAGATTTAGCAACCATCCTTAGGGCGGAGGTTTTTGTGAACGAAGCTGATAACCAAGTCAGAGCCGCTCACAAGATCCTCGGGTACGATCCCATCCAGAAATCATTCTCGGCTTCGAAGTACGTGATCAGAGCCAAAGATCCTCGGCTTCACAGAATCACCATAGCAGAACAAGGGTTTTTGATTCCCGAAGGATCCCCCGTTTCAGAAGGCGCTCCGTTGGCAGGTCCTTCCTCGTCCCCTCAAGCTGTAGAGGCCGAGGACGATTTTGGTGTATTCAATCAAGATAATCTATCCGAGGATCCCTCTGGTGACTTGGGCAACCCCAGTTTGACTGAAGCGGACCTCTCATTAGTAGGGACTTCTTCTCAGGCCGAGATGGGTTTTAAGAAGAAACCCTCAACTAACCTGCTTGATCTGATTGAGGGCCAGCCGGGGAAGGCTGTGCCGGGGAGGCCACAGTCCAAGCTTCCTCCTCCTCCCAAGTCTTAACCTGCTCAGACCAGGTCATCCTCCACCCAGTTAAAGTCGTCATCTCCTCGGCCCAAACTTCCTCCTCCTCCCAGTCGACTCTACCTCCTCGGCCCGAGCCTGCCGACCCAAAAAGGAAAAGGGCTTCCAAAGGCAAAGAGCCCGTGGATGGGGGCAACCTCGCTCCTCTCAGGAGGAAGATGAAGTCTGACGAGCTTCAAAACAATTGAAAGTCGGGCACCAGGGCCAAGAAGGGGAAATCGCCATGCTGTCCGAGCCCCAAGCCTGGCTTCCTGCCCCAATGCTCCCTGGGGAGCCCTTGATGAAAAACGCCTCAGTTAGGGACTTCCGAGGGGCGAAGGTGCCTACATGGCCGATGCACTAGAGAGGTGCCTACTGCTTCCCGCCGATATGATCGAGCTGGGGAATATGAGGAGGCAGGAGGTCTTCCTCAGCATGAAGAGGTACTTGGGCATGGTAAGACTTCTAACTTTTATGACTCCATTGATCTCTGTCCTTTGGCTTCCATCTTACCGTGTGCTTGTTTCAATTTGGCAGGCTGTCCAGGCCACTTATAGGTCGGAAGAGTTGGCCAATGACCAGAGTAGGGCCCTGGAACTCGAGCGTGACAAGCGCTTGGATGCCACGCGGACCCTTAAAAACTCTGAGGCTGATCTCATGAAGGCAAGGGAGGACCTGAAGGAGATGACAAGGGCCAGAGACAGTGCTGTATCAGGCCTGACCAGCACCCAAAAACAGGCCGAAGACCAAACGAGGCGCCTACTCGAGGCTGAGGATCAGCTGAAGATTGCCAAGGAGCAAATTGCTGATCTGAAGAAGAAGTTGGCCGAGGCTGAGAGGGCCAGGAACGCAGCAGAGTAGGCCAGGGATGAAGCCTTGAGGGCTAAGGTAGAGGCCGAGTTTGCCAGGACTGAGGCCGAGAGCTCCAAGGAGAAGGCCGAGGAGGATGCTTACACCTTGGAAATAGATGAAACACAGGCCATTCTCAAGGCTCAAGTACCTGGGGTGTGTAGGCTCTACTGTTCCCAGGTTTGGAATGAAGCCCTTAAACAAGCTGGAGTTGGGGCTTCATCTGACCTTTGGAAGGCAGAGAATGTATACTACCCTCTGGCTATCCAAGAGCCCGATCCTCTTAGCTCCGAGACTAGTACTTCTCTTGAGGTAGTTGAGGCAGGCCATCCTGACCCTGCCCTTGTCTCAACTTCTCCTGATGAGCCTGCCAAGGAGGCTGAGCCCTCTGGGGTAACCGAAGCAAATGAAGGCCCTAGCTAGGGAGCACCTTAGGATGCTGCAAAACCCCCAGCTGATGCCTAGGCCCTTCATGCTGAGGAGACAGCTCTCCTTGTGATGCCTCTGCAAACTATTCCCTTAGGTCAAAGCCTCGAGGACTTTGAGGCCACTTCAGAGCAGCCTTCCAAGGGGGCAACGAAGACCAAGTTAAAGAAGTAGGCTGCCTTTGTTGTGCCTTTGCCTTATATTATTATTTTTTTTATTTTTTATTTTTTATTTTTAAGTATTCGAACTGTTGTAATAGAATGCTTGGATTGAATATATGCAATTTCCTTTTCATGTGTTAATTGTCGCTATAATGGGTTTTGTTATTTATATAACTTGTGCTTTGGTTATTAGCTAAACAGTCTCAACAGTGTGACTTGTTTTACATTTTTGAAACAGCAGCCTAAAAATGTAAAGTTCATAATGATAATTTTCACTTAGGCTCTAATTAACAATTGAGCCACTTTATTATTACGACTTGCTTTTGCTGAATGGACTATAAAAGGCAATAACCTTATAACATAAATCCTATACCTCATGAGTTGGTCATCATAACGGGTATAAAATACTAAGCGCGTATTACTTATAAAGACAAACTTTTAAATCCCTAGACCTAATGCCACAGCACAATGTTCAAGGGCATTCAAAAGTATGTTCCAAAAATTTACTGACCTTAAGGAAACAATTAGCTACTGACTACGCAGGGAAGTTACGTTCAATGTACCTTAAAGTGCCTTAAGTGATGCTCATGGGCTTGTGTTTGTTTGCATCTGTATCAAATAAGGACAGGGCGAATGTTCTTAGGTACCAAACTCCTCTTTGGCTGTGTATGTAACTCAGATGAATGCTCGAGCTTGTTAATTTCCTCAAAGGTTGTGGTCCGAGGAGTCACACAACACACGGAATCTGTTAATCGCTCAGGCCTTTGTTGAAAGTAGTTAGTTTCCCCATAGGTTTGAGTCTGAGAACCATGCAAGACCTTGGTTTTGTCTAACACTTAGGTTTTTCTGGAAGTAACTCGTTTCCCCATAGGTTTGAGTCCGAGGACCATGCAAGACCTTGGTTCTTTATGTGTATTTACACTTTGCCCTAGGTTGTACATGGTGATATTTGTGCACACACACATACTTTGATATGGTTGAGTTCTTAATGCCATGACTCTAATGTACTTTGATGCTATATGTCCTCTCATATCCATTTGCTATTGAGTTATGCTTTAGTTTCATTTATTTTTGGTTTAATTCTAAGTCCATTTCATTGCTACTAACTTGTTACTAATTATCCTTGTTACCATATGTTGTGCTCTGTTTTTGGTATTTGCTGCTATGTTTTTACAGATGACTCCAAAGAAGAAGACTACTGCACAACGTGCTGACAAAAGGAAGAAAATGGATAGCACTCGGTTCCGCTCTACCCAACACTTTGAAAGATACAATCAGTTCTTTGAGAAGGCTCCAATCATCCAAGAGCGATTTGTGGACCTGGTAGATTTGAAGGATTATTTTATCCCAGACTGTTTTCAAGATAGAGGTTGGGAAAAGCTCCTTGGTGATCTCTCTGGGGTGTGTGAACCTTTGATCCGTGAATTCTATGCCAATGCCATTTTAAGAGAGGATGAAATCGATTGTTAGATTAGAGGCCATGAGTTCACCATTAACTTGGAGGATATTGATGATGTTCTTGGCTTTGAGGATCTAGAGCATGATTTCACTCACTATAAGGATAGAATGCTCTCCATAGAGACGGTTCAATCACATATCGGTGGTGTTAGAGAAGGAAGATGCCTCAACACAACTACTAACACTTAGATTTTTCTGGAAGTAACTAGTTTCCCTATAGGTTTGAGTTCGAGGACCATGCAAGACCTTGGTTCTGTCTAGTACTTAGATTGTTGCCAAAACGCGAGACATATAATCAAAATGGACTAACAATTTGAATTAGAGAAATGCCTTTGTTAATAATAATACATTTTCAGGTTATTTACATTCTATGGACGAGGTACAGCTTTTTCATCTAAGTCTTCTAAGTAGTATGCACCTATTCCTGCTACCGTGGTAATTCGGTATGGTCCTTCCCAATTGGGTCCCAACTTTCCCCAGGATGGGTTCTTGGCAGCACCTACGACTTTCCTCAACACTAAGTCCCCTAGTGCCAATGGTCTCAGCTTCACATTGGCATCATGTCCCTGCTTGAGCTTCTGGTAGTAGTAGGCCAACTGGATCACTGCCTTTTCTCTTCGTTCATCGATCAGGTCTAGGCTCTTCCCCAGCAGTCCATCGTTATTGCTTAGAGTGAAGGAGCTAATCCTCAGCGTCGGGAAGCTTGCCTCTAGAGGGATAACAGCCTCGGCTCCATAGGTCATGGCAAAGGGTGTCTCTCCTGTTGACCGTTGTGGTGTAGTCTGGTAAGTCCATAAGACGTGTGGCAACTCCTCTACCCATCTTCCCTTGGCTTCATCTAGTCTCTTCTTAAGCCCATTGACTATGACCTTGTTGATAGCCTCGGCCTGCCCATTTCCCTGAGGATAAGCTGGAGTTGAGTACCTATTTGTGATCCCTAATTCACAACAATATCTTCTGAAAGCTTTGCTGTCAAATTGGAGTCCATTATCTGAAATGAGGGTTCAAGGGACCTCGAATCGTGTAACAATGTTTCTACAGATGAATTTTTTAGCATCCGCATCTCTGATGTTGGCCAATGGCTCAATTTCAACCCATTTGGTGAAGTAATCTGTGCCGACCAACAGATATCTCTTATTCCCTGCCGCCTTGGGAAAAGGTCCTATAATATCCAGGCCTCACTGGGCAAACGGCTATGGACTGGACAAGGGGTTAAGGACTCCTCTAGGCTGATGAATATTTGGGGCAAACCTTTGGCACTGGTCACATTTCTTAACATATTCAAGGGCTTCCTTCTGCATCCCTAGCCACGAATATCCCTGGTTAAGGGCTCGGTGCGACAGAGATCTTCCCCTTGTGTGACTTCCACAGATCCCTTCGTGCAGTTCTTCAAGCAGTAATTCTGCTGCTTCTAAGTGAATACACAGTAAATATGGCCCAGAATAGGAGCGCTTATACAGTTTGTAGTCCTCAGACAACCAGAATCGAGAAGCGTTTCTTCGTATTCTTTTAGCCTCTGGCTTTTCTTTGGGCAGGGTATTATCTTTGAGGAACCTCACTATAGGGTCCATCCAGCTAGGACCCACTCTAACTTCATGGATATGGACCATGCCTTCTGCCACCTCGCTTGCTCTATTCAGGTGCTCAACAAGGATGGTTCGAGGCAGACCCTCTGCGGAGGAGGTAGCAAGCGTGGCCAATGAATCTGCATGGGTGTTTCCACTTCTGGGGACATGTGACAAGCTGAAAAGATCGAAGTTTGACTGCAAGCGTTTGGCCTAGCTTAAGTACGCTTGCATCCTTGCTTCTCTGGCTTCCAACTCTCCCTTCACCTGGCCCATTACCAGTCTTGAGTCCAAGAACACCTCTACTTCTTTTCCTCCCATTTTCTGCACCATGGCCATTCCTTGTAACAAGGCCTCGTACTCGGCTTCGTTATTCGTGGTCGAGAACCCCAGTCTCAGGGATTTCTCAATGATGTCCTTCTCAGGAGACATTAGGACTAGCCCCACTCCGGACCCTCTTTGATTTGCTGCGCCATTAACGTACACCTTCTAATATGGGGGTCCTGGCATAGAGACTACCCCAACCAATTTTCCATCCATGTTTCGATCCTCGGCTACTATTTCTACTAGTGGTTCAGTAAATTCGGTCATCAAGTCAGCTAGGACCTGGCCCTTTATAGAGGTCCGAGGCATGTACTTGATGTCAAAAGCTCCCAGGATTGTGTTCCATAGGGCAATCCTCCCAGTATAATCAACAGTCCGAAGTACGGACTTCAAGGGCAGTTGGGTTAGGACAACCACTGTGTGGGCTTGGAAGTAATGGGGAAGCTTTCGTGTAGCATGGACCACAGCTAGTATGGCCTTCTTTAAGGGTAAGTATCTGATCTCAGCTTCATGCAGCGACTTGCTCACGTAATAGACTGGCTTTTGAAGGCCGTTGTCACCTTGTATTAGCACTAAGCTCACCGCATGAGGGGCCACGGCAATATATGCGTATAGGACTTCATCGGCCTCAGGACTGGACATGATAGGGGGCCGAGACAGGTATTCCTTGAGTTGCTGGAAGGCCGCAATACAGTCCTCAGACCATTCAAACCCTTTCCACTTGTTGATTAAGAGATAGAACGGTCTGCATCTGTCCGCCGACCTGGAAATGAATCGATTCAGGGTTGCAATCATTCTAGTAAGCTTTTGAACCTCCTTGGCTTTTTGCGGTGGTTTTAGATCGTTAATAGCCTTGATCTGGTCAGGATTAACCTCAATTCCCCTATGAGTAATCATGTAGCCTAAAAACTTGCCTGATCCCATGCCAAATGAGCATTTGGAGGCATTTAGGCGCAGCTTGTGCTTCCTCAAGACACTAAAGGTACTGCCGAGGTCTCCTAAATGCTCGGACACTATCTTACTCTTCACCACCATATCATCAACATAGATTTCGATGCTCTTGCCCAACTGCGGCTCGAACATTCTCGTCATCATCCTTTGATAAGTGGACCCTGCGTTTTACAGACCGAACAACATTACTTTGTAGTGATAGTTCCCAGTAGGTGTCACGAAGGCTGTCTTCTCCTGGTCGTCCAGGGCTAGTGGTATTTGATGATAGCCTTGAAAGGCATCTAAGAAGCTCATTTGAGGATGGCCCGCTGTTGCATCCACTAGCTGGTCTATCCGAGGCATGGGAAACGGGTCTTTTGGGCATGCTTTATTTAGGTCCGTGAAGTCTACACAAACCCGCCATTTCCCACTTTTCTTCTTGACTACCACGGTGTTGGCCAACCATTCGGGGTAAAAAAACTCTTTGATAGCCCCTGCCTGCTTAAGCTTCTCCACCTCGCCCCTAATCGCATCGGCATGCTCTCTTGAGGGGCGCCGGGGTGGCTGCTTCTTGGGAGTGATGGATGGGTTGACATTGAGATGGTGGCAAATGAAGGCTTGATCAATCCCCGGAGCGTCGCAAGCATCCCATGCAAACACGTCAATATTGCTTTTGAGAAGCTCAATCAACTCCCCCTTCTCCTGGGGAGGCAATTGAGCTCCTACCTGAAAGAACTTCTCCGGATTACCACCGATGACTACTCTCTCTAGATCTTCGCATTTTGCCTCCTCGGCGGCCGTATCAGGGGGCGACACCGGGTCCTTTGATTGCTATAAGTTCATCTCAGCAGAGGCCGAGGACTCTGCATCGAGCCGATGTGAAATGGCAGCCACCATACACTTCCTTGCCATAAACTAGAAACCGCGGATTTCAAGAACCTGGTTTCCCGACAGGAATTTCACTTTCTGATGCAAGGAGGAGGCAACAGCCCCCAAAGTATGGAGTCAAGGCCTACCAACAATGGCTGTATATGGAGAGTAGGTGTCCATCACGATAAAGTTCACCTCCACTCTCTTTGGGCTGGTCTGGATGGGCAGCCTAACCATGCCCTTTGGAATAACAAGCTTCCCGTCGAAGCTCATCAAAGGAGAGCTGTAGGGCATCAAATCTTCTGGTCTTAAGTTCAGCCCCTTGTAGAGGTCGGGATACATTATCTCGGCAGCACTGCCGCCATCCACCATCACTCTTTTCACATCGTAGTCCCCAATTCTGAGGGTGATCAATAGCGCATCGTCATGGGGCTGGGTGGTTCCAACCTTGTGTTCTTCTGAAAAACTCAAGACTGGGTGAGAATTCACTCTGGCCCTCTTCGGCTCTAGATAGGACTCCTCGGCAGGCAGCTGAGTCACAGATAACACTCGTGAGGGGCGCGTGCTTGTCCTTCCTAGCACGGCCAAGATTACGTTGATTGTCCCTACGGGTGGCCTTAGGGCATTATCCCTTTGGGGTTCCTGATGGGTTTGGCCCAGATGACCACTGGAATGATGTAGAAGGTGCCTCAGCTTTCCTTCTCGGACCAGCTGGTCCATAGTTCTAGAGGTTCCTGTAGTTCTTCGTGGTATGCCCGTAGTCTTGGTGGTATTGGCAATAAAAGTTTTGATTACGCCTCATGGACTCTCCCGCCATCTTATTCGGCCACTTAAAGTATGGCTTGTTCTTGATTTTCTCCAACACCCGGTGTACTGGTTCTTGGAATACAGCACTGACAGTATGTGTGCTGGTTGCTCCGGATTGCCCTACGAAATCTCTCTTCGGGCGGTTGCTGTGATGTCGGTCCGACCTGAAATGCCTCCTCTCTTGAGGGATAACCTTCTCTTTTCCCTTTCCTTGCAGCAGGTCTTCCTCTACTCGTTTATACTTATCGATCTGATCCATCAGTTGGCGCAAACTGGTGGCGGGCATGCTAGTCAAAGACTTCCTCAGGCCGTGCTCAGTTGGGAGACTATTTTTGAAGGTGTTGAGGGCGACATCGTCATAATTGCTGTCCATTTCATTATACATCTCCCAATATCTGTCCGAGTAGGCCTTCAGAGTTTCTCCATTACCCATGGACAGCGATAATAACGTACTCAAGGGCCAAGGAGTTCTGCTGTTTATAACGAAGCGAGAGCCGAAGGCTTGAGTTAGCTACCTATACGAATCTACGGAATTTTCCTTTAAACCATTGAACCACCTCATCGCCACTAGCCCCAAGCTAGATGGGAAGACCTTGCACATCAGTGCCTCGTTTTTAGAATAGACATCCATCCTTTGGTTAAACTGGCTCACATGCTCCACGGGGTCTATCTTGCTGTTGTAAGGAATGAAGGTTGGCTGCTGGAAACGTCGGGGAAGCATAGCCCCCTCTATATGGCGCGTGAACGGTGATTTGGAGAGTTGGTCCAGTGCCCTACTTATGGCGTCGTTCCTCAAGCCCCTGGAGACGGGCTTTTACGTGTACGCCTCCGTTGGTGCTCTTTTTCGTGAGAGAAAGTCTCACTTGGGGGGGTTCGCGATCTCCGTCTATAGTCATCATCGCCTTCATCACTAGAGGGCATGTTAGGGCTGGAGTGAGACCGCCTTCGTCGTGCATGGCGTAGCTCTCTCTTCAAGTCGTCTATCTCTCGTTACATGGCCTGATTATCATTCCGCCCCTAAGATGCGTGGCTTCTGACCTCCTCTTGTTGCATGGGCTGGTTGTTATTTTGTCTTTGGAGCACATGACTCTTCACACGAGAGTGGCTACTGCCAGTTTGAGTGGTGTGCACACTTCCCTCTCGAAACCTTCCATTCTTTTCATTTCGATCACGCTCAAGATCGGGAAAGTTATCTTGTCGTAGGGATCCAGCAAGTTCAAGTTGGTGGGGACCTGCTTGATGAGGGACTGACCCTACCATGCTTGATTGTTACCCTCACTAAGACACAAGTTCTCCCCACAGACGGCGCCAATTGTAGGGACTGGGTTTGAGCACTTCTACTATTGGAAAAGCGGACTCAGGCCCAACTAGCCCAATACAATAAATTTGTAGAGAATGGGTTTAAGAACTAGGCCTCAGTGAGGATAGCAACGAATAAACATGATTATGAGCCTACTAAGTAATGAAAAAATGGGCTTGGAGTGCGAAAATCTGTCCTGGACACTGGTCTGAGGAGCTATTTGTTCTTATTATTTCCTCAGTGCTTGGTTACAACGGTTACCAAGATGATACAAGTTGCTACTGTTTTTTCTACTTTCAATCTCCCTCCCCCTTTTCTGGAGGACTCCTTACCTTCTATATCCTTTTTTGGTTGATCTTGGCCTTCCATTTGTTGGTCGTGCAGGTCACTACTTGAGTGCTTGTCCCATCAGCCGTCGTCCCAAATCTTCTGTGAGTTGCAGCAACTAAAGCAACACTGTTCAGGTGTCATTTCCTAATTAATGCGGCCAGAACGTTAGTTGTGAGCATTTAATGTGGAGGTGACAGTTTCTCCTTGAATTGTTCCTCTGCCGAGCTCCCATGGCTGGCCTACTGTACTCGTCTTGTTTCTTGAGATGCTCTATGAGGCTGTCCTCGATGGTGTGCTGCTCTTTCCTTCTATGATCTCGATTCGCCGAGGACGGGATTGTCCTCGGCGACGCTCCTTTGCAATTCGGACTTTCTCCGTTCGTTCTCGGACATTTCTTCTTTCTCGGCGCGGGCCTTGGGCTTAGTATGAAGTGGGCTGAGGTGGCTAAATTCTTTGACCCCACAACAATAATTTAAGTAAACTAGACTAGGATTTATTTTATATTATGTTATTTTATTAAGTTTGTGGGTTCCAAAAAGCTAGATTAGACTTTGTGGACCGTACTAGTATCATTATCATAACGTTAGGTGTGAATGGTTTATTACTTAAATTTATTATAATTTGATAAAATAGTTTTTTTAAAATTTTTTTTTTTTATTGTTTGTGTAATTGATAATAGTGGCTTGAAAAATTAAATTAAATTATGGTTATAGACTTGTTTATTAGACCGAATTGAGTAATTGAAATTATATAATTTAATTCAGAATTTCAAATTGTGAATAATTTATGGAAAAACCATCTATAATATTCAAGTTTCGTAATAAGATAAAAATTAGTTCTTGAATGATTGTTTAATTGTGTGTGTATATATATATATATACACACATACATATAGAAAAAAAATATTGCTAAGAAATTTAGTTAAAAAATAATTATAAATAATTTTAATGCTATGAAAGAATGTAGGACACACCTTTGTTGAGTTAATTAAAGCTAAATTGTGAAATAAAGTATTGTTTTAGTCATTCTTATTTTATTTTTTTATTTTTTTACTTGGAGAACTTCATTCTGTTTACCATGGCCGGTCTTAGGAAAAATTTCTGGCTCCGCTACTAGACAAAGTAGTTTGCCTTGCCATGTGGGACTAGGTGGGGACGGTGTAAAATAAAACCAACCCTAATCCTATCATTTTAGAATAACTCATTAAAAATGTATTTTTTTTTCTTAATTAACTCATTAAACATGTGTTTTTTGTGTTAATTAACTCTTTTATCATGTTTCTCAAAAAAAAAAAAAAAAAAAAAAAAAAAAACCTCTGCTATATAAAAGGTCCATTTGGTTTAGTAAGGGTCTGTTTGGTATTGTATTTTAAACAACAGTTTTCAGTATTTAAATACTAAAAATTGTTGTTTTTAAGAGTGTTTGAATTATGTTATTCAAAATATGATGTTTAAATACTAATTTTAAAAAGCTCCTCATACCAGTTTTTAAGATGCAAACAATATTGTTGTAAATAAGTTAAAAACTATGGGACCCCCTAATTTAACAAATATTAATTGAATCTCTCTCTTTCACGTTTTCTCTTCATCTCTCTCTCTCCAATTCGTTGTCCTCTAACTCTCACAAAGGAACAAAGTCAAGATCATTGTAGCAAAAGAAGAGAGAGAGAGAAAAAAAAGGGAAAAACTACCAACCCAGAAAAAAAAATAAAAAAAACACCAAACCTATGGTGCTCTCTCTCATTCTCATGTGGGTACTAGTTTTGGTTGAATGATTTGGGTGTAATTTTATGACTTGCAAAATAGGTCTTTGGGAATGGGTGGAAAGAAAAGGAAGAAGAAGATGGGAAGAAAATGAAAAAGGAGATGAGAAGAAGACGTGGGAAAAAGAGAAAGAAGAAGATAGGACGAAGAGGAAGTGTTAGAATGTGTGTGGCTGTGGGAATGGGTGGGCCGTGGGCAAAAAATTAAAAAACTTAGAAGTACTATTATTGTCCCAAAAAGTAAGAACTTTATCACTTTTTTTAAAAAACACACACATACGTGTTTTAATAACACTTTTTAAACCATAAATTTTACATTATTTAAACAACAATACTTGGCCCCAAATCATGCCAAAAATAATCAGGAAAAAGTATATTTTTAAGAATTATTATTATTTTTCATAATTACATTTTAAATACTTTTTTACAATTAGATTTTTAAGACTTAAATCAAATCCTATTAAGACCAAATTAAGGGTGGGTAGTCCAATGCTATATGAATGAATGTTGCTTCACACTTGTACGTACATGAATATTTCTTACACACAATATCCAATAATTTCACATTTGACGTCCACCTTTTTAAGAATATCATATTCTACTCATGATTTTGATGATGTGTACATAGTGTATATATTAGAGTGTGAGATATGCAATGCCTTTTCTTTTTTTTCTTTTTTTGAGAAACAAATACACACACAAGGGAGAGGGAAAGATGTTCTAACATAAAGGCACATTCATTACAAAGTATATGTGTGAATTTTTCTTTTTGAGACTTGAAACCCGGCCCTTACTCCATTATCCCACAAGAACTTTATACTTGTGGAGTAACCATTATGCTAAACGTGTGTGGTAGTACAATCTTAACTTTTAAGTGTTTGTGATTATCTGTGAGATCTTGTAGTTATGATCAACCTACAGTTTCTATTTTTAAAAATATTCTTTTTAATTTTAGTTATATTTTTGGTGATTTTGATAGTTGTTATTTGTTTGTATAGCTTAAAATAAATATAAATTATGATTAATAAAATTGATTTAAATATATAGTAATTAAATTTCAAATATTGATCATATCGATAATTTATAATCTATAATATTCATATAAAGTTGATGACATTAAACTTTTAGTTAATCTCATAATATTGTGTCATGTAAGCTTTGAGATCTCATAAATTTACACGTCATTATTCTCATACATAGTATATTATATGTTCTTTAAATAGTAAAATATATATTTGCATACGCAAACATAATTTTAATAAATGTCTATTAATAATTATTATATTTATCAAATTTCATAATATATTTTAAAAATTGTATTATATTAATTTTTCTTGTGCATTGAATGAGTTACTAACAAGTGATAGCATAATTTCTCAAAAATTGTTTTGTTGTATAGTAATTAGTACGTACTATTGTGTATCCATTTCCTAATTGCATGGGTCCTTGCTTCATAGCTATCATGATCTCACAAGTTAAGCTAAAAAAACACAAGATTGTTTGGTGTCATGTGTCCGTGTATGCGTCCTTGCTTCATAGCTTCATGATCTCACAAGTTAAGCTATAAAATACAAGATGCCAAGGTTGTTTGCTTCAGAGCCTCATTCTAACCCAAAAAATAAACCAAAATGTACCTTGCAGATTATGATTGCAGGAGGCAGTGACACTACCACAATTACCCTAACTTGGGCAATAGCGCTACTACTAAACAACCGCCATATGTTGAAGATTGCATAAGATGAGCTTGATGTCCAAGTGGGAAAGGAAAGAATTGTAAACAAATCAGACCTTAGTAAGCTAGTCTATCTCCAAGCCATAGTTAAAGAGACATTACATTTGTATCCTGCAGGTCGATTATCAGCACCACGTGTATTTTCTGAGAATTGCATTATAAGTGGATACCATGTTCCAAAAGGAACTCGATTAATCACAAACCTTTGGAAAATCCAAACAGATCCATGCACATGGCTAGACCCATTAGAGTTCAAGCTCGAAAGATTTCTTACCACCCACAAGAATGTTGATGTTAGGAGTCAAAATTTCGAATTGCTCCCATTTGGAAGTGGCAGAAGAGCATTCCCTGGAATATCTTTTGCCATTCAAATGGTTCCCTTAGCACTGGCTAGTTTTCTACACGTATATGATATCTCAATGCCCTCGGATGCAAAGGTTGATATGACCGAGACAATTGGACTCACAAACCACAAAGCCACCCCACCTGAAGTTCTCATCAAACCTCGCCTACACCTTCCAAGCTTTATGGATTAAAGACTGTCTAGTTGAATTCATGTGCAGGTCTAAGAATTGTGATTTGATCAAAATTTGCAATGATTTGTCTGTATTTTGTTACTGGGCGTGCCATTTTGCAGGACACTATGAGTTTGCTATTGTGAAATGGAAATAACAATGCCTAATAATTGAGGGAAAATTGTTATTTCTCCACCTTCATTATGTTGGGTTATTCAGAAATAAATAGATTTGAATTTTGTCAATCTCATCCTCCAAAGAGAAATTTTGTCATAAGAAATTGAAATTTCTATATACCATAAAATGTCGAATCTTGGGCTTCACATTTTATGCATGAAAAAATAATTAACTGTGATCATGTTGTTTTTCAATTAAATTAAGTTAGCACTACCATACAATATGTTGTAACATAATCTAACACAAACTAAGAAGATTTTTCTCAAAAAAAAGAAAAAAAAAGTTTTGTTTTTGTTTTTTGAAATCAACGGCAGAGCAGAGCAGGGGGTCGCAGGAATAATTGCCTCCTAAACTCAATCACCCTATAGGAAGCTCATTCCCTTCTAAACTACATGCTTGTGTTGCAAGTTTTACCCCATTGATAGGAGAAAGTATGTTAAATTATTGATTGTTCTTAAAGTTTAAACTATTGAAATATTGTAAATTTAATCATTTAAACACATACTTTTAATAAAGTATCTTATGAATTTGACCTTCGAAATATCTCTCCCTATCTCTCCTTTGTTTTATATTCCATTTTTGATGGCCATTTTGGATTCATTAGTTAATTGTAGGGTAGTCAAATTCCTTAATAATTGTCTTCTTTAAGTTGCATCTTGGACATTTCAATTTGAACTTATCACATTACAAACTTGATTCAAATTATAATGTCACGGTATTTTCCAATCACAAAACATCAACATATAATATAACATTTTTTTTACATGCGAGATATATATTCATTGCGTTCACATGAATTATATGTTCTTTTGATTTAGGGCATAGCCCTCCCACTTTTGTCAAAATAATAAATTTAGAGACACAATTTTTTTTACAATTTGCTAATGACAGGTTATGAGTGGTGAAATTAAAAATGATATTAGTAATGGTCCATATATACATATGATATCTACCACTCAGAAGTTGCACTCAAAACTATGCATGAAATGGTTGTGCTCTCCTAGTCTTTGGTGGCCCCTCCTTTGCTGTTTTACGGTAATTTAATCGTTGCTTATGTTTTCTTTCTTCCCCTAGTGGGCTAATAATTTTGTTTCCTTTCATTAAAAAGGGAAAGAAAAAAAGTTTCACATTTATCTTTCTTTTAGAAACAAACACACACTACACACTCAAGAGGAGAGAAGAAATTGACAGGTATCTAACCAAAGGCAAAACACTCTGTCATTTAAATATAAGCCACACAAGTCTATTAGAAAGAAAATGATATATCCTAGAATAATATTTATACAGAACAAGAAGATGACTCAGAAAAGTACTAGAGATTGTTTCAAACAAAAGAAAGAAAAAACGAAAATGGATTCCCAGATACAGTATGGACTTCGTAGGGCCGGCGATCAGTGCATGCCGACCCCACAATATCTATCATCATTTGTTTGAAAATATATATATAGTGATTAGTTACTTTGACCCAACTCTCACTTAAACCATGCCTGATGGGTAGGTCTGCACAGCGTCCAAAGGTTTAGAAAAAATTCAAAATGAAAAAACAAAGATGATTGGATTGTGTTGAAATATTTGATTTTGAGAGCTAGTAATTTGTGTCGAGGTAACAGATTTTCTTAGAGTGATTGTTAAAAAATTATATTAAAAAATTTTTGATACAATTTTTATGAAAAATATAAAAAATTGTCAACAAAATTAATTATTTTCTTATTTTCTCATAAAATATTTTTAAAAATAATTTCTAAACCAATACACTTAGACCATTCTTTAACATATACATAAGTAATTTATCTACTCTTATATACCTATCTTCTCAGTAGTAGTAGAAAATCACAAACGAAAAAAAAAAAAATCATATGTAAAGCAAGATTTATGATTGTGATTGACGTTATCATGCTTGGGACTTAATGCAATCACATTGGGGGCTCTTGCTAGCTGTTTCTTAAAGTAGAAAAATGATACCAAAATTCTTATTTTTTTATGTTTTGATAACTGAAATAAAGAAAAGCGGTACTTTGAAAAGTAAAGAAAAAATTAATACATAAAATACATAAAAAAATATTTTACTAAAGTGAAAAAATAAAGTATAGAATAATGAATATGATACGAGTGTTTAAAAAGTGATTGACTAAAATACAAAAAATAAATAAATTTTTATCTTGAAACCAAATATAAATATAAATATATATTTTTTAAACGATATACTAGCAAGTAGCAATCACAATCTTATCGTCAAGATTTTCTATGGACAATCAATTGTGCTTTTCACCGTCTAATAATGGTGAAGAAAATAATGAAAAAAGACAAGAGGGAAAAGGACCCAAAATATTCTCGTAACTTAAAAAAGACCCAAAATGGTTAGGTTCATTACGATAAGGTTAGGTTAATTTTGATTCGGCTATTGCAACCTTAAGTCACCCTGAGAGCATAATGGTACCAAAATAAAAGCTAATCTTCAAAATGCCCTGAATAGCTAAATATTTGTCTATAAAAGCTTACACGTTTCATTAGAAAGATATCCATATATAGGACTCCAACAACCTTAATTAGCCTAAAATGGATTTTCTTTCACCTTCCCTGTATTCTGCCATAGCTGGACTTATTGCTATAATTCTTTTCTCCCACTATCTTCTAAAGAGGTCAAGAGTTGGCTTAGCCAAAACAGTACCTATTGCTCCTGGTGCATGGCCTGTAATTGGTCACCTTCCTCTGCTAGGGGGAACCCAACCTCCTCACCTAACTTTGGGAGCCATGGTTGACAAGTACGAACCACTTTTTACTATCAAGCTTGGATTGCACCCAGCTTTGGTGGTGAGCAGTTGGGACATGGCCAAAGAGTGCTTCACCACCAACGACTTGGCCGTGTCATCGCGACCCAATTTAGTAGCCGCAAAACACATGGGCTATAACTATGCCATGTGTTAAACAGGGTATAACACATCGCGTTGCTCTGATACCATGTTTAACATGGTATCAGAGCCAAACTTCGTTCTTGGCATCAAACAAACATCTCTAGCAAGCAAAGAAGATTCTCACATGCACATCAACATCAGAAGTCACACATGTTTGTCTGCTAGATCTAGACTCCACGGCATCTCGTAGCCACCATGGCTCTGTGCTGTGTCAAAATCCAACAACCAAGCAATTCGTGCCTCTCCCTATCAGATCTGTGCACATCAAGCCTTCGCCTAATGAAACCAACAAGACAGATGTGCTCCACGGCATATCATGACCAAAGCCCAGGAACCCGACCCCCAACGGCAGCCGCATGTGCCACCACGCGCGGACAACGGCTACTGGAACTCTCACACGCGCCGCTGAAGATTCTCGACTCCCAGCTCGGATCTCAGCCACACGCATCGCCAAGACGGCCTTGTCATCCCCTGATCCACTTGGCCTGAGAATCTGGTAATCAAATGAGGTCACACGCGCCCACACGCGCTGCCTGGGTATCTGTCTCTCCACCACGCGCCGGTACACGCCATCACGCGCCTTCCATGGGCCGAAGAACTCATGCTGATGTCATCAGGTGACGTCATTACTCCACGTCAGCAGCCACGAAAGCATGTCCACGTCAGCCCTAGTCCACGTCAGCAGGATGAGTCAGCGGCTCTGCAGCCCGATCCGTGATCCGACCTGGAAAACCCCGAACCAACCCGGACCATGTAGCCGTTGACTTTGACCCTGGATCTGTTGACTTTGACTATAGTTGACTTTGACTTTTGCTTTGACCTTTGACCGAAAGTCAAAATTTCTTAAAGGGCCTATCTTGCTCAGTTTTTCGCGTAGATTCCGATTTTGGACTCCGTTTCTTCATTTGAAGCTCCGAAATTGGTCAATTGGCACATTCTTTATTGTGGTTTCTTCAAAGGCATTCTTCATGGCATCTCCAAGTGATCTTCTCATGCTTATCCAACCTCAAGCCTTCATCGAAGCTTCCGCCTTGAGTTTGAGGGAGGGTGTTAGAAATATATATTAGACATATTAGCCCAATGTAATAGGCCCAAGCCCAGTCCTGCTTGTACTAGTAGTCTAGGGTTTAGTTGCCTATATATACTCATGTTATGGCTCATTGTAACACAGGTTATTGTACTACACTCTTATACAACAAAGATGTAGCCCTTAAGGGATTCCTCCGTGGATGTAGGCCGACAAGGCTGAACCACGTAACCTTCATGTTCTCGGTGTTCCTATTCTATGCTTCCTCTTCCGCATCCACTCTAGCATATACAACAAGCTATAACACATCGCGTTGCTAATAATAACATGTTTAACACCATGGTTGGAATTACACCCCATCGTCCCTATTGGCGTGAATTGCGTAAAATAATCACGTTAGAGCTACTATCAACCCGTCGGTTTGACCAGCTTGCCTATATTCGAGTCTCTGAAGTTGAGATGTTCTTGAAAGGTCTATACAAACTATGGACCTAGGAAAAGGATGGGTCAGGCCAAATTTTAGTGGAGTTGAAGCAATGGTTTGGGGACATGAGTCTCAACGTGATTCTTAGAATGATCACTGGAAAGTGGTACTTTGGTGTTAATCATGATGTTGTTCATGAAAAAGAGGCACGATGCTGCCAAAAGGCGGTGCGGGATTTCTTTCATTTTCTGGGTTTGTTTGTGGTGTCGGATGCAATTCCAGAACTTAGGTGGTTGGATTTGGGTGGACATGAAAAGGCCATGAAGAGAACTGCAAAAGATATTGACAACATTCTTAGGGAATGGTTGGAAGAGCATAAGCGAAAGAGAGCCTCCGGTGAAACTAAAGAGCAAGATTTCATGGACGTAATGCTTTCAGTCACTGATGGAGCAGACCTAGGAGGTTATGATCTTGACACAGTCAACAAAGCCACATGTTTGGTATGCGTGCTTCCTCTCTTAAAAAGGAGAAAATAATAGGTTGATATGAGTTATGTTCTAAACAATATGTCTAAATACATGATAAATTTCACATGATTGATGTATAATAAAAGAGATGTCATAACAGTCATGAAAGTATTTTTGCACTAATCACAATCTATTACTCCCCCATCCTACTTTTTTTATCCTATTTGAAAAGTTAAACTTTTTAAAGGAACATAATTTATTGTCTTGTCTATCTTTTAAAAATGTATAAGTTTCCAAAACTACCCTTAAAAAAATTTATCAAAAAATTGAATTAGTAAATTAAAAGGGGTATAATAGGAACATTAGTAAATTAATGACTTTTATTTTTAGAAACAGGACAATATTTTGGAACATCTCAAAATGGAATAGAGGACAAAAAACAAGTGGGACGGAGGGAGTACATTAAAAATGTGAAAACATTTATAAAATTTGTCATGCCTATAATATTGTTGTGTTTTTAAACCACTAAAACGATATGGATATCTTTGTTTCATAGTATCATTTGGACATGAATAACAATTTTCATTTTGTAGAATTTGATTGCAGGTGGAAATGACACCACTGCAGTAACCTTAACTTGGGCAACATCACTATTGTTGAATAACCGCCATGTATTGAAAAAGGCCCAAGATGAGGTTGACGATCAAGTGGGCAAGGAAAGAATTGTAAATGAGTTGGACATAAATAAGTTGGTGTACCTCCAAGCCATAGTTAAAGAGACTTTACGTTTGTATCCCGCGGCACCATTATCAGCACCACGTGAATTCACCGAGGACTGCACCATAGGTGGTTATCATGTCCCAAAAGGCACCCGGCTAATCCCAAACCTTTGGAAAATCCAAACAAACCATCACAAATGGTCAGACCCATTAAAGTTCAAGCCGGAAAGATTTCTCATCACCCACAAGGATGTTGATTTTAAGGGGCAAAACTTTGAGTTTATCCCATTTGGAAGTGGTAAAAGAATATGCCCTGGAGCATCTTTCGGAGTTCAAATGGTGCACTTAGCACTTGCTAGTTTTTTACACATGTATGACATTTCTACTCCCTCGAATGTAAAGGTTGATATGACAAAGAACTTTGGACTCACAAACTTGAAAGCCACCCCACTTGAAGTTCTCATCACACCACGCCTGCACCTCATGAGCTTTATGGGTTAGTCTGTATAAATAGAAGTATAGAACTCAAGTGTACTTCTAAGTGTTGTTGAATTTTTCTTATGGATTTTGATGATGTAAAATGGAAATTTCTGTGCCTGTATAACACTTTTGTCAAATATCATGACATGCACTTAACATCATACTTCCGGTGCTGCAATTGGTGTATTGATCCTAATGTTTTGGTACATGCTAAAAGTCAATATAAGAAAACCTTTGAACTAATCAACAAGACTAAACGAATAATAATAATATTCGTGATTTATATACGTACTATGATGATGAATATTATTACGGATACCATATAAGAGAAACTTAAGCTATTCATACATGACGTTCATATCACTCTTTTGACAATCACATTTACTATGTCACCTAATCTCGATTGGGAAGAATGACATGCTCGCTTGAAAATTAAATTAAATTATGTCTATAATATAATCTGCATTCTATATGCATATTGTGGCAGAGGCATTCATGGCCCCACTAAATTTCAACGGTTTGTAATTGTTGAAATAAGTATTTTCTTAAAATACAAAATAAAAAATTTGAATGCGCTCTTTCACATTGATCAAAATTTAATAACTTGATTCAAAATATAAATGTAAACACAATTGTGCAATTCCAAATTGAATTACAACAGCCAATCAACTACTCTTTTAACACAATGAAAAAAAAAATTGTACAAACCAACATAACTCAACTACTTTGTCTAATGCCCTTCACATTTTTAATTTGAAACATGAATCACCACATGTTTATGATGTAACTTCACAATGAAAGACAGTTTTGTATACTTGCAATTAAGAAAAAGTTTTGTTCATTATCCCCTAGTTTCTGAAAAAAGTTAGCTGCATCATTGTTGGGCTCTTTAGGAGTACCATCGTCACTCGAATCTCCAGCTACACAACTGGCTGCTTTGAAAGCTGCATGATAATCTTCTACCTTCTCACTCAAGCCATCCCCATCTAAAGTAGAAATACAAATAAAAGAAACTCGGTCAAGCCTACCAACAAAAACAAATAACTGTGCACATGCTTAAACTCACCTCCATTCCCCAACAATAACAATAACTATTTTACAAAGTTCACACCAAGTTACAAATATAATGGAAACCTGCAGTTTAAAATTAACTAAAAAAAACCCCACCCCCAAAACAAGGCTAAAATGTTCTAACAAATGCCAAAGAATTTGAGTACCTTTAATCTAAGCTTTAGTATATGGTGTTGTTCTGGACCTGTTCCAAAGAAAGATGAGCAAAAAAAAAAAAAAAAGGGTATGTTTCATAACTGTTTTTTCCCCTTATTTTCTGTTTCCAAAAACAATGTTCTATTTTTTAGACTAAAAACCTTGTTTGGCAACCCAAAATGGATAGAAAACAAAAACTGTTCTCAAAACTCAATTTGTAAAGGAAACTAAAAACATGCAAAAAGCTGTTTTCAATTTCTAATTTTCAAAAGTCAATGAAAACACGCATTTAATTTAATGAATCTATCTCATTTAATGAGTTAGCATTAGAGTTCAAATCCTAGTAGCAACATATTTTAGTATTTTTTTTTTCTTCAAAAAACTATCTTTTTAATTTCAACTAACCAAACATGTTTTTGATTTCAAAAATACAAGAAAATTGTTCTCAAAAAAAGTTTTTAAAAATAGAAAACAAAAACTG
The DNA here is from genome assembly GCA_030021035.2 of Notholithocarpus densiflorus. Taxonomy (NCBI): domain Eukaryota; kingdom Viridiplantae; phylum Streptophyta; class Magnoliopsida; order Fagales; family Fagaceae; genus Notholithocarpus; species Notholithocarpus densiflorus. Next base: position 3,212,408 of record JARYZH020000008.1, read on the forward strand.
TTATCAAACATAACCTTAATTTTTTGTAGCTACTGATGTCTCAGCCAATTGCAAGAATGCATGTCCAATATATTAGCTTCCCTTGATATGGATCAAACATTATTCATATGTGTGTCAAACATGAGTATCAAGAAAAGTCATTTGAACTGTAAAGTTTAATTTATTCAACTATATGTTGGCTTTATTCCGTGCCAAATTTGCTTGTAATTCAGCATTTAGAAACCCTGTATTTAGGTGAGAATAATGTAAGGGTTGTGTGTAAGAGAGTGTGAAGATTTGATCAAGAGTATGCAACAAGAAGGTGACTCGTGACTAGGATTCACGACTGACTCGCGAGTGGTGACTCGCCAAAATGAAGTACACGTGTGAAGCATGCAAGAAGATGAAGAGTCAGGACAGCTGGATCACTATAGGAGAAAAAGTACAGTCTAGCCTAGTCTGGTAACTGGCGACTAGAACTCGCGACTCATCCTAGTCACAAAGTGACTCACCAGTGCACCCTGTTTTGCTAAAAAATGACATTTCACATTCCATCTCATACCCTACTATAAATACCCTTATACCCACGAAATGTAAACAAAAGAGAGAGAGCTTCCAAAGAGAATTTTGAGAGAGAAACCCTAGAGAAAAACAAGATTGATTCATCCATAATCTTATACACTTGATTCTCCAAATTCCTTTACTCTCACCTTTTCCATTGTCATACCCATGAGAGGATTATAAACCAAATCCTTACCTCACCAAATTCAGAATAGTGAAAAGGTTCTTGGTGTTTGGGAAGCAGTTCAAGAGAGAACCAATTCATATTGGTTGATGCAATGGGCTAATTGCGGGATTCGAAAAGCTAGAGAAGACACGGTTCGGCGTAACCTTGTTGGAGCAAGAAACTTGGAGGGCTTAGGTGCATTGGGTAGATTAGGCTTGGAGGGTTTACTGCTATTCATGTATCCCAACTGATTTTCTAGTGGATCATTTACCGCTTGGAAGGCGGCGGGGAGGTTTTTCTGTTAGGTTCTAAAAGTTTAGAACAATTGGCAAATTGTGAACACAAATTTGTCTAGATATAGATCTTAGAGTCTATAGGTATTATTAGACAATACTCAAGGTGATTCAAGTCAAGATTCAAAAACATACAAGCTGCAGGAAGAAGATTTCATAATCTGTCTGGTTCGATCAATCGAAGAATAGGCTCGACCGATCGAAATTCGTATCTGCAGAAATTTAATTAAGCCCAAACAGCAGTTCAAGCCCATTAAGGATTAGGGTTTCAAATCTACTTCTCCCACTATATAAAGAAACCCTAAGCACGTTTTTATGAGGCTTTTGAGAGAGAGATTAGAGTGCATCTTGTGCCTCTTTTGTAGATCTAAGGTTTTGTACCTAAAAGCTCTCTAAGGTCTGTGTTGAGTTATGAGTATGAATCTTTTGTGAGATCTGAGAGGTGTTTACCTTCATACATACACATAGAGCTATCAAGATCAAGATTTGCATCAAGAACTTGATGATGGTTTAAGTTGCTGCATAAAGAACTTTCAAGAAGATCCAAAACCTTTGAGTAGAGTCTCAAAGTCACAAGTAGGAGAACTTGTGGTTGCTGCATATCAAAGAAAGAAGTAGTCTGTGGACTCGGAGCTATCATGGGGTTATGGTAGTAAGTTTTCTACTTGAGGTAGCAATAGAATGTTAGTGGTCTAAATTCTATTGTACAAACTTCAATTCTTTCATAGTGGATTTGCTTTTTACCTTGAGGATAGCTAGATTAAATCCTCCCTAGGTTTTTTACTAGTTTGGTTTTCCTGGGTTATCATATCGTTGTGTTATTTATTCTTCCGCTGCTTTGCATGATATGATTGTTTTGTTTTAACCTAGATCTGAATAATAAACCTAAGTATTCACTTGGTTAATTAATTAGGTTAAACAATCTAGTTTACTGGGGTCTAAAAACGTACAAGTGGTATCAGAGCGGGTAGCTCTTTTGTTTTAGATCTTTTGATCTAAGAGTTGATCGTTGATCCCTGTTATCATGGATAATTTGAAGTGTCTTACTGTTTTTGATTGTGATGATTTGAATAAAAAGGACACTGTTATTTCTATTGATCTTATTGATGCCTGTGAAACTCTCCGTAAGGAATTATTGAAATCTATGAAAATTGCTAAGAAATTCAAGGAAGAGTTAAAATTGGCTAATCTTGAAAAAGAGGAATTGGTTGTTAGATTAGATGAATCTAATAAAAAGAATGAATTTTTGAGAAACCAAATTTTCTCTCAAGATGAGAAGATGAAAAGCTTGGAACTAGAGTTAGTTGAATCTAAAGCTAAAATTGAAAATTTGACTAGTACCAAGCCTGCTGTTGATAACAGAAGTGTTTCTATTTCTCTTAAGTCTAAAACTGAGAAAGTTTGTATCCCTCCTTTCAAGAGGAATAATAAAGAAAATGATTATTTTGCTAGGTTAGACAAAGGTAAAAATTCTGATGTAGACGCTGAAATTTCTAAACCTATGTCTAAACCTACTGTTAGAGAGCATAATATATCTGTTTTTGTGCCTACTTGTCACCTTTGTGGTGTTGTTGGTCATATTAGACCAAATTGTTCTTTGTTGAGGCAAAAACCAAAATCTAAGACTAGATTTGTTGTTAGGAATACTGATGTTCCTAAATTTATTCATGTTTGTCACTTTTGTGATGTCTCCGGTCACATTCGTCCTAATTGTCATAAATTGAAATTTAAAAATTCTGTATTTCAATCTAGGATATGTGATGATATTTTTCCTACCATAAGTCCATACAAATTGTTTCATATTCTTTTGAAAAATTTAAGCTTGTTGGCTTGTGAAAGGAACTTACGGGATTTCAGTATTTCTCAGAAGATTGGTGTAATCTCTCAAATACACTCTGCTTCTCATGGATTTTCACCTACAAAGCTGAAGACTCGTGTTATATGGGTGAGAAAATATTTTCTAAGGTGAGTGTTGTTTACTTGTCCTTGATTTAATTCTTTCAATTAATTGTGGACATGTTTTCTTTTAGTTTTTGGTTGTTTTATTTTCTTAGGTTGTTTTGTTAAAAAAAAAAATCCAAAAACATTGAAAAATTTCAAAAAGACAAAAATATTTTATTTTGTGTCTTGTTTTATTTGTTTTGAAGATTACATGAATTATGGTATCTCTCTCTTAATTTAGAACATGCTTGACATTGTGGAGAAACTTAAATAGTATGTGTTATATAAGTATTAAGCTATTTTTAATTTTGTGCGAGTATGTACTAGTTTGTACATGTACTTAAGGATTAATTAAGAAATTGATATTTCTTATTTGTGTACCCTTTATACCTTAGTTAAGCACTATCATGCATTGCATTTTTTTAATCATTTAGCATAATGTGTGCTTTTAGTTTTGGTCATAAAATTTTTTAAAAACCCAAAAGATTTTTGTGTTTTGTATTACATATCATGGATTTGTAATCAAGGTTGAACTATTATCTTTACATAACATGTTGTGTACCTTGTCTAGCTTGGATGAGTTTATTTTACTGCATTTTTCTAGTTTTGGCTATGTAGTGCATGTTGTGTGGGAATTGTCTATAGTTTTTGATCACTTGTTCTTGATCTTGAAGTCACATGCCTTTGATTGTTGGACTTGAACTTATTGAGAAAGGCATAAATAACCATCTCACCACTGTTTACTAGCCAATCATGAACACCTTAGTGCATATCATAAGATTTTGTGCTCGAGAAAGTGTAGCACATGCACAAAAAGAACATAAGGTGTAGCTTCGGCTTAATAATAAAATTGGTGTGTACATTATCTGGCTTAAATAATAATTTCACAATGAAATAAAATCTGTGTGTACATTATGAGGCAAATCAAGAAACTTACATGATTGCAAGCTTGTATTCTAGGAGATGTGAGAGTTATATAATGTAACTCTTTAGGTGATAGTCACTTTCAAACTTATGTGATGAATAATGTAAAAATTGTGATTGATTACTATCTACATATCACCTCACATGTATCTCATGCTTTTACTTGTTGCACACACTACATAAGTTATTCTTTGCTAAACTTAGTACATGAAATTGTGTGTGATTTTGTTTGGCCATCCAAGATTATATTTTCTATGGTGTTTGATGCCAAATATGTTTAAAGGCTGGCAAAAATTGTGTTTTTGATGATTAAAAACCTTGTTTTTGAAGTTCTGGGTTGAAAACTCATGTTTTTGAAAAGCTTTTAAACTCATTCTCATGCATTTCATTCATGAAATTACTTGGGTTGAGTTGTTTTCTACATAATCTTTTGCAGTTTTTCAAAAATTCAAATTTCCAGAATTTCGATCGATTGAATGTGTTTTTCGACCAATCGAATTTCCCTTGATTTTTAATCATGACTTTCTGCCTGACTTGATTGGTATTCGATCGATTCTTGATCGATCGAAATTGAAAAATTTTCAGTTTTTAAGTATTTGACCAAATTTTTTATGCATCATTTGTGTTTTGGATTCACATGCATTGCATTGTTTTTCTGTATCCATCTTGCAGTTTTGCAGTCATATCTCTCATTGTTTTCACACATAACATGCATACACTTTGCTAAATTGGGTACTCAACTTGATTTAAAATTTGATTGATTAATTTTTGAGTCCTTTGTACATTTTAGTATATGCTATTTTTATGTGTGAACTGCAGAAAATATTTTTCTTAAGAGATACGATGGATAATCAATGTGCAAATATTTTCTCTACTTGATTTGAGTTCAAACACCATCTGTTTATTGAAAGAGAGAATATTTTTCTTCATGAGTATCCTCACCTTAGTTTTTGAGTTTGGTGTGTGTTTTTATTTATCCCCACCTCCTAAAGTTTTCCCAAAACTATTTTTCCCAAAACTTGTTTTGTTTTTCCTATTTTTATAGGGGGAGAAAAGTTTGTTTTTAACCTTTGTTGTTCATAGGGGGAGTTGTTGCTCTTTATAAGGGGAGATGTCTCTATTTTCTATAGAGTTGAATTGTTTTGTGTTCCTTTTATTCTCTATTTTCTCTTATTCCCTATTGCGTATGTTTTCTGTCTACCTTTTGATTGGGTTGTCTTTGTCAATACGTGACAAAAAAGGAGAGAAATAGATGAAATGTGGGAATCCTGTTTGTTTTGTTTAGGGGGAGTTGAAATTATTTTTGAAAGGGGGAGAACATAAAAACTTTTTGATGTATCTAACTTAGAGGGAGAGTTAGAATTTACTTTTGTTTTTATATTGAGGTTCATATTATTTTAGTTTACTTGTATTTTCCACACATGCGTTTATGGTTTGTTTAGTGTTTCAGCAATTTACAAGTTAATTCATTCGAAGTTGCGTCTATTCTTGCAACTGATAGTTAGTAGTTAGTTTGAATTGTAATTTGGGCAACAATGTGTAATTGAGCATTTTATTGTATTGGGTTGTTCTTGTATTTGAGCATTTCATTTTGTATGTAAGTTTTGTCACGAATTGCCAAAGGGGGAGATTGTTAGGTTCTACAAGTTTAGAACAATTGGCAAATCATGAACACAAACTTTTCTAGATATAGATCTTAGAGTCTATAGGTATTATTAGACAATGCTCAAGGTGATACAAGTCAAGATTCAAGAACATACAAGCTACAGGAAGAAGATTTCATAATCTGACTGGTTCGATCGATCAAAGAACAAGCTCGACCGATCGAGATTCGTATTTTGCAGAATTTTAATTAAGCCCAAACAGCAGTTCAAGCCCATTAAGGATTAGGGTTTCAGATTTACTTCTCCCACTATATAAAGGAAACCCTAAGCACGTTTTTATGAGGCTTTTGAGAGAGAGATTAGAGTGCATCTTGTGCCTCTTTTGTAGATCTAGGGTTTTGTACCCAAAATCTCTTGAAGGTCTGTGTTGAGTTGTGTGTATGAATCTTTTGTGAGATTTGAGAGGTGTTTACCTTCATACACACACATAGAGCTATCAAGATCAAGATTTGCATCAAGAACTTGATGGTGGTTTTAGTTGCTGCATAAAGAACTTTCAAGAAGATCCAAAACCTTTGAGTGGAGTCTCAAAGTCATAAGTAAGAGAACTTGTGGTTGCTGCAGATCAAAGAAAGAAATAGTTCGTGAACTCGGAGCTATCATGGGGTCGTGATAGTAAGTTTTCTATTCGAGGTAGCAACAGAATTTTAGTGGTCTAAGTTCTATTGTACAAACTTCAATTCTTTCATAGTGGATTTGCTTTTTACCTTGAGGATAGCTAGGTTAAATCCTTCCCAAGTTTTTTACCGGTTTGGTTTTCCTGGGTTATCATATCATTGTGTTATTTATTCTTCCGTTGCTTTGCATGATATGATTGTTTTGTTTTAACCTAGATCTGAATAATAAACCTAAGTATTCACTTGGTTAATTAATTAGGTTAAACAATCTAGTTTACAGGGGTTTAAAAACGTACATTTTCGCCAAGTTCTTCGGTTTCCTCTTCAATAACATGTGCCGGTGTTATCTTGTATTTGCATCTCTCTTACCTTTACTCTTAGCTTTTAATTTCTGCTAGTTGTGATTAATTAATGGCTTAGAGTAGTTTGCTAATTTGCGTATTACTTATATTTCATATTCCGCGCATATCTTTTATTTGCACATATTGTCGGATTTTTATATCCTTAGTGTGATCCTTGACCCTTAGGATGGATAGGTTTCAATCCCTCAATGCACCTCCCTTCTTTGATTGGAGTAATTACGCATTTTGGAAAGTGCGTATGTGTGCATTTTTGTGCTCCATTGATGAGAGTGTGTGGGATGCTATAGAAATTTTGGACAAGGCCAGAGGCTGCTAAATCTACTTGGGATAAGGCAGCTCTTGCGGCGGCTAATGTTAATAGCAAAGCACTTAATGCAAAATTTTGTGGTGTCTCACCGGATGAATTTCATAGGATTTCTCATTTGTCAATTGCCAAGAAGGCATGAAAAATTTTGGAGACTACTTACGAAGGCACCAAGAAGGTGAAGGATACCAAGTTTCAAATGCTTACCACTCGGTTTGAAGAATTGAAGATGAATCATTCTCGAGAATCCACTATTATCAAAACAAGCGGTTACAAGTAAAGGAATCTTAGTACCTTATACCAACCTACAGTTGAACCCTTACCCCAATACCCAATTGGACTTGTTCTGTAGTGACAATCTCTCCTTTTCAATGCATGGCTCCTAGTACGTGACTAACTAATAGTTGCATGGATCCCAGTATGCGACTTGATCACCAACTTGAAAAGGATGTTGGCTGCAAAGTTCTTCTGTTCATCACACGATGAAGATTATGAAGTTACTTGGTCACAAAACCCTACGGTGTACAAACACAACAGCTTCTTCAAGAACTAAGGAAAACTAGGTTTCTGGTCACACTCTTCTTCACACTTGTGAAATTTGCTCTTGTGCAACTTGTGTCACCTTTTTCGGCCCTTAAAGTAATCCTTATATATGTTTAGGGTTGTAAGAAAAGAAAGCCCAAACATACATTCACGGATTGGATGAAAATCAGCTTGAAAAACTGAATTTCATAAAGCTCGATAGATAGCCATTTATCGAGCTAGCTATCGAGCTACGAGCTTCAGCAGCTTTTAAACCTCGATAGATGCTAACTGTCGAGCTTTAAAATCCTACACATTCTGACTTGATTCTTGGACAGACTTGCATGGCTTTAACACTTGAACTTGAAACCTTGTTTCTTGAAGCATTAAATACATCCTAGATCTACCCAATTACAAGTAAAGTGCGTTTTGTCAAAAGATTAGCCAATTACATAAAATGTTGACATATGTTCCTAACATCAAATCACATATGTCCTAACAATCTCCCCATTTGGCAATCCGTGACAAAACCACAACAAACAAATGAGATATGAGAGAAGTCATAAATCACTCAACTCATATTCACTTGTTAAATACAATAAAATATATCCTAATAACTTGAAAAACTTTGCAAGAAGAGTGTTTATGGCAAGTAGACTTTGACAACCTATATTTCTGAAACACTTTAAAGAAAACTCATCACGACATCTTAGTGTGAAACAGAAATATAAGATTGCATACATTATATAAGAAACATGTGTATAGAGATAGAAAAGAAACAACACATGGAAAGATAGGTGAAAGAACTGTAATAACAACCTCAAATGTATATATATCAAAAAGTACAAGGTTTACTATCACAATATGATCACAAGATCTAAGGTACATGAACAATGTATCTAAGAAAAAAGAAAGAAAAAGATACATGAAATCCTCACTACATCCCTCAAAATATGAACACTCCCCGTAACAAAAATCTCCTATACTAACCCTCCCCCTACAAGTATGACTACTCTTATATCCAAAACTACTTCCCCTTTTTGTCATGAGTGACAAAGGGTAAAAGTATCAAGCAGACATCTCGTCAGCATAGGAAGAGCTAGCATCTCCATCCTCATCATCATCATCTTTGTCAGAGTCATCATTGTCCTCGGATGCCTCGAGAGGAGGAGAGGGAGACTCCACAAAGCCACTAAGGTGAGCCTGCCATCTGGCAATACGACCGACAAAGGTGTTCACCTGATACAACTCAGTAGTGAGTGTATCAAGGCAAGCATCCATGCGTTGAAGTTGCGTCATGATCACATCAAGAGTCACACTACTCGCAGAAGAAGAGGGAGCAGAGGTGGATGGAGCTGAAGAAGTGGGAGGAGCTGCTGTCCTAGACCGCCTCGAACGTAGCTGCGCCTTGCACTGTTTAACGGTAGCGGAGTCTATAGCACACATAACACGGAAGTGGTTGGAAACGGGAAAGGGAACAGAAAAATGGCTTGAAATCCTCGTGATAGCTGATGGGAAGATGAGCTTATCACGGGTCGCCGTATCCTTATATACATCTATGATGGAGAGAATGAAATGAGAGGGAAAATCTATAGTAAGATGCTCTAGGACCTTTAGAGTTATAGTGAGAAAGAGGATGCAAAACAAAAGTCATAACTATGTTAAGAAATCTAGGACCTTTAGCAAAGGCCGTACAAGAAGTAAACTGACGATCACCTCAATCAGAGGAACGCTCATAAAAAGAAGATATGAGCTCGTTTTTGGACACAGTCCTCAGACGATCACAACCAGGGTAGTCAGGATGCTCTACCCTCAGGACACGAAGCACCTCGGATACAATATCCGGAGTGACCACAATGTGCGTACCTCAAACGCAAGTAATAAAAAGAGGTACTGAATAATCAAATCCATGCATGTTAGAGTAGAACTCCTGTGTCAGCATGGATGGACAAGTGACCGGGACGTCACACAGTGACTCCCAACCCCTACTGTAGATGACAATACGTAGGTCAGTGTCGGAAAAGTTTGACAAAATGACTTGGCATTTCGAATGAACACCTCGTCTAGAAAAGTTTTCAAAGAAGTCCGATTTGGCCTTCTCATCACGGAACCAGACGGATGAGGGAGTAGGGTCAGAAGAAGTGGATGCCTCAAAACGAAGAGGGTTCCAGGACGGAGTAGATTTAGGTTTAGGTGCCATGACACAACTAACGTAAACTAGAGAGAGAAGGAGAGAAAGAAACACACAGAGAAGCACCAAATACAATCAATATATAAGAATATAGAGAATGTAAGGTACGTATGCATGAAAATGCATGAGCATGTGATATGCAATAGTAAAAACATCATGGGCTCAGCCCAATCCAATCCTACCAGCACACATATTTGCAACAAATTAAACACACATCTAAGAATGCATGAAACATTGTTATAATGCAAATAAGATGCAATGCATGATGTTTTAAGATCAAAAATACAAAACCCATCCCAAAAATTTCACAATAAATTCATCAATTTTGAAAAACCCCAAAATTTTCAAAAAATCCCAAAAAGTTAGGTCAAATGCATGAAATGCATGAAAAAGAAGGATTAGGACCCTTACCAAGTGAAGAAAAACTTGATCTAGGCCGAAAAATCCTTGAGGATGAAGTTTGGAGTGAGAGAGAGAGGTTTTGGGAGGTGAAGAGGCAATAGGAGTTGAGAGATATCAAGAGAAATGATATCTGAATCGCGCTAACCCTATATATAGAAGCTCAGTAATTCTCGACAGATTGAAATGTGTCGAGAGGTGTCGAGCTTTAAAGGGTCGATAGATGTAGCTATCGAGAAGGTGTCCAGAGGTGTCCACAGCAAAAAGAAGCTTGATGGATCGAGGAGCTATCAAGCAGCTATCGAGGAGACAGAAACTTTCTCGATGGATCGAGGTGCTATCGAGAAGCTGTCGACATTGCGATTAGAAGAAGCTAAAGAGCTTGATAATAAGCCAGGTGTCGAGAGGTATTGAGGAGTTGTCGAGATTACTAAAAGACAGTTTTTCAAAAAGAGAAAAACACAGACATGAATGCAATCAAACATGCAACTCAACCAAGGATCCAAACAACATTTTAATCTCTCAAAAACATCTCTCAATAAGGAAAAGGATAAGCTCAAAGATCCCAAAACACACACACACACTAAACAAGTCTAACCAATTTTATATTTCAAAAACAAGTTAAGACAGTTTAGTAATCATACATTAACACATGTATTCCTTATGATGGCCAAATCACATTGTACTTGCACATGTATCAAAAGTAGCAAAAAATATTGCGTGTTGTGTGTGAAAAATATCGCAAGATTGCATGAGTGTCTACATGTTATGACAATTTAAGATATGAGAAAATCACTTTTAACTCACACACAATCATAACTGTTTGATGAGGACTATCACCTTCGAGGTACATCCTATAACTCCCACATCTCCTAGAATACACACTTGCAATCATATATAAAGCATTTTGATCTTTTTGCTTTTATTTTCTTTGCATAATTTTCTTTTAATAAGCATATCATACATGGGCATACAGGAGAGAGAAAAGAAATACCCAATGATGTTAAGTTTTTGACATTGCACTTTTGCTATGCCGAAGCATACAGATGTCATTTCATGATTGGCAGGCAACAGTGGTGAGATGGTTATTTATGCCTTTCTCTTAGGATTTTCTAGTCATTCCTGTAAAAAAGAGTGATATGAGTGTTAAGTACAAGAGATCACTTAATCTTACTCATCACAAACATGAGCCACAAAGCTCATTTGCTTAGTTGTGCATAGAGATGCTCATCTAAGCTACAAAAGATACAAAGTTTAGAAAAATTTGTTTCAATGGCCATCCAAGGTACATAAGTATCAATGTATACAAACACACACTGTTTTTGTATTTTTTCAGATTTTTTTCCAATTTTTTTTTTTTTTTATAAAAAAAAAAAAAACAAAATAAACCAAAACTGAAAAGAAAACAAACAAAACAAAGCAAAACACACAAGTAATGCAAAATAAAAACACGAAGGGGAGAGAAAGAAAAAGTGACAAAATTACTTGGAGCCATTTTCCTTCCACACCTTGGAAGAACCTTTCCGTCTAGCAAACCCTTGATCCGGCGGTGAGGGGGAAAAGTTAAAACCGTTCAAGTTTGAAAGGAACATGAGGGTTTTGAGAAGATCTCCAAGAGGAGTAAAAGAGGATGGAAACTGATTTTGATCACCCGACGCGATCATGCTATTGCTCTTTTGAGTGGCTAGCCACTTGTAGTAATTAGATCGAGTATGTCTAGCTGCTCCACAGTGATGACAGAAATTCTGTTTTTTATGCTTAGGCTTTTGAGAGTTTCCCTTCTTAGCCCTAGGGTTTTTAGTCTCATTCTTAGCAAGTTTAGGGGGTGCTCCTAAGACAAACTTACCTTTATCTATGTTCTCACTAGCTAATTCATTTTTAACTTCATTGTTCTCAGTTTCAACATTATTAGCAGGAGGAACAAAAATAGTAGTACTAGCAGAAGCAATACTTGAAGAAGAAAAATCATAGCCTAAATTGGTTCGATCGGAAGCCGATTTCTGAAGACTGAGCATCTCATCGAGCTTAGCGCTTGAAGTCCTTTCCAGCTGAGCTCTGACTTGGAACAGTTCTGCCTTAAGCTTCTTGGTCTTCTCAGCCAAGAAATTATTCTCCAACCTCAATGCTCCAATAGTCTGATTTGCTTCATCAAACTTTGTTGAGATTTCTTCTCGCTCAAGCTCCACATCACTAAGCTTCTTGGTGGCCAATCTATACAACTTCTCATGCTTTTCTGAGACTTTGTATAACTTTGCATAGGCTGTGTGGATGTCATCTTGTTCATCCATCTTTTCAAACTTAGACTCCACCAATTCCTCTTCTTCATCCACATCTTCAACAATCCACTCAGTAGGATTGACAGTGGCAGTGAAGGCATTCAGGATTCCGTCATCCTCATTGTCGGAAACATCCTCAGGCTCGATGTTGCTTAATGTAGCAGCAAGTGCCTTGCTCTTCCTAATGGTCTTAAGATTTGTGGGGCACTCTTGTTTCATGTGACTGAAGCCTTGACACCCAAAGCACTTTGGTCCTAAGGGAACAGTGTACTGACTACCATCCCTAGCATCCTTTTTCCCTTTGTCTTGGCTTTTAGACTGAGAAGAACTTGACTGTCTACGGTTCTTGTCAAAGCCCTTTGTATTGGCATTCTTCATAAACTTCTTAAATTTCCTGGTGATGTAGGACATCATCTTAGAATCTTCATCATCAGAAGACTTATTAGTATCACTAATTTTGGCCTTCAATGCCATGCTCTTGCGCTTGCTCGATTTCTCGATCCTTGTCATTAAAAGCTGAGTTCACTATATCCTTGAGCTTGGCATAGAACTCATCAAACGACTCATCCTCCTCCATCTTGATCTCTTCAAAGCTTGTAGTGAGCCTCTGAAGCTTTGAATCCTTAACAGCCTTGGTTCCCTCATAAGTTAGCTAGAGGATGCTCCATGCTTCCTTAGCAGTTTCAGTGGAGGATAACTTCTTGAATTCCTCATTAGTGACTGCACTGAATAGAGCAATCAATGCTCTGCTGTTGAAGTTTGCCGCCTTGATCTTTGCATCATCCCAGTCGGCTGGCGCTTTTGTAGGCTTGGTCCAGCCTATCTCCACAGCTTGCCACACTTTCTTGTCTAAAGACTGCAAGAAAGCTCTCATGCATACTTTCCAGTATGCATAGTTAGTGCCATCAAATAAAGGAGGTATAATAAGAGACTGTCCTCTATCCATGACAAACATGGGTCAATGGATCACACATCAAAGATTAAAACCTAATCAGAGTTTGTCTGCTCTGATACCACTTAATAGGCTAAGAATGTATTGACCCCTTGTGATGAATTAATTGATTAATTACCCAAGTTTATTAATTAATCAAATTAACATGCAAGATGCGTGGTAGCACAAACAAATCACCAATTAAGCTAAGTATGCAGCAGAAAATAAATTGACACGGTGATTTGTTTATGAATGGGGAAAACCTACACGGCAAAAACCCCATCGGGTGATTTTAAGGTAACCACTCTTGAGAATCCACTATTATCAAAACAAGCGGTTACAAGTAAAGGAATCCCAGTACCTTATACCAACCTACAGTTGAACCCTTACCCCAATACCCAATTGGACTTGTTCTGTAGTGACAATCTCTCATTTTCAATGCACGGCTCCCAGTACGTGACTAACCAATAGTTGCGCGGATCCCAGTACGCGACTTGATCACCAACTTAAGAAGGATGTTGGCTGCAAAGTTCTTATGTTCATCACACGATGAAGATCATGAAGTTGCTTGGTCACAAAACCCTACGGTGTACAAACACAATAGCTTCTTCAAGAACTAGGGAAAACTAGGTTTCCGGTCACACTCTTCTTCACACTTGTGAAATTTGCTCTTATGCAACTTGTGTCACCTTTTTCGGCTCTTAAAGTAATCCTTATATATGTTTAGGGTTGTGAGAAAAGAAAGCTCAAACATACATTCACGGATTGGATGAAAATTAGCTTGAAATACTGAATTTCATAAACCTTGATAGATAGCCATCTATTAAGCTAACTGTCGAGCCACGGGCTTCAGCAGCTTTTAAACCTCGATAGATGCTAGCTGTCAAGTTTTAAAATCCTGCACTTTCTAACTTGATTCTTGGACAGACTTGCATGGCTTTAACACTTGAACTTGAAACCTTGTTTCTTGAAACAATAAACACATCCTAGATCTACCCAATTACAAGTAAAGTGCGTTTTGTTAAAGGATTAGCCAATTACATAAAATGTTGACATATGTTCTTAACATCAAATCACATATGTCCAAACATTGAGAATCATGGCTCAAGTACCCAATCCTCAAAGGATATCACCCCAAACGCACGTGTCGTGTGGGTGAAGAAGGGTACTCATGCATAAACATTATAACATGTCCATGCATTAATTCTTTATATATAATGTGACAATGTTGTTTGCTTGTTTATTTTACATTCTAGCATATTTTTAAATTTTTGTTGTTTAAAATCTTTGGTTGTTTGTTGTTTTTGATCATTCTTTTCTTTGCTTTATGTCAAAAATCCAAAAACACATAAAAAGTATAAAATCCAAAAAATTTGATCGGTGGTGTTGTGCATTGTCACATGCATGTTTAGCCTTGTACCTCCGTACTAATGGCTTTGTGCATTAATGAGCTTAGCTTGTTCTCTATGCACTTGTATCTCTGTGGGAATCATCTTGATATCTATGTGATTGTTGTAAATAGATCTTTAAACTTGTCATGAATGATTAGTCAATAGTTTTGTTGATCTTGAGACATGGGTAGACTTGTCCCTATATCTCTTCCTACTTTTTTTTTTTTTGCTTAAAAGCTCAACCAATGTCAAATCTTAAAAAGAGATAATGAGCTAAAAAAGCCGTTGCACAAATTAGTATTTGACTAAGAAAAAGGGAAAATGACATGTATTTAAAATGTATGGTGCTAAAAGCCAAAGGCTTACTCATTAAATTGAAATATCAAAAATTTCAAGCATCGATCTCAAAAAGAGATGTAAAGATCAAAATGATCAAAAGAAAAGAAGCCAAATGAAAAGCTTCTAACTCAATGTAATCAAGTTTATGTGGGAGGTCATATATGTTCATTTCAACAATTGAGATAGGTCACTCTACTTAGTGCTAGTTATGTATGACTTGGTTGAATCGATCATTGAAGCTTTGCATTAGACTAAGGACTATCTCATATTTGATACCCACCTACATCACACATGTCTATGTTCAATGAATGCCTTATTAATTTGTGTGATTGTACTTGATTAAATGTGATGTACATACTCAAGTATCTATTGATCAAACCCAAAAATATTTTTGAGTATTTTAGTTGTTTTTGGAAAGTATTTTGAATTGAAAAAATTTCACAAAAATTGAAAAATGTGCAACTTTGCATTTTGGTGACTCACTTGCGAATCGCGAGTTTCAAGCTCAAGTCGCGAGCTCAACTTAAAGGTTTCGCGACATATGTGTTTCACATGATAGGAACATATGTCATAATTTTATGTAATTAGCTTATCCTTTGACAAAACGCACTTTACTTGTATTTGGGTAGATCTAGGATGAGTTTAATACTTCAAGGAACATGCTGTTCAAGTCTAGTATTAAAGCCATGAAGATTGAACCAAGAAACAAATAAAGAAAAGCTGTTCATTAAAGCTGGATAGATAGCTCGACACCTCCTCGACAGCTAGCTATCTATCGAGCCTCTTAAGGTGTTTCTTATTGCAATCTCAACACCTTCTCGATAGTTGGTAGATCAATCGAGAAAGCTCCTGTTCTCTCGGTAGCTTCTCGACACCTGGTGGATCGATCGAGCCTCATCTTTTGTGTCTGATGTTTTAAAGCTTGACACTTTCTCGACACTTGCTATCTATCGAGGTTACGGGAATTCAAATTTCCAGATCTGATTTTTGGGCCAGGCTTTTGTATTTGTGTAGGGTTCTTTTCTCATAACCCTAGACCTATATAAGGCTTATTTTAGAGGCCGTTACATAAGAGAATACAAGGAGAACATATGCAAAAGGTGACCGATGCCTTATTCTCTCTAAAGGAAGCTACTGCATCTTTGCGCCTTAGGGTTTTGTAACCAAGTACTTCTTGATCTTCATTGTTGATGAAGTGAAGAACTTTGCAGCCAACAATCTTCTTCTAGTTGGTGATTGAAGTCGCGTATTGGGATTCATGCAATTGGTTAGTCACGTACTGGGATTCATGCATCAAAGGGTGGCGTTCATATATTGAAGAGTTCAGAGGTTCTGAAGCGGTAGAAGGTTTCTGTTGTGAGTTCATCTACGGGGATTGTAGAGTTTAGGGACAAAAGTTTTGTACTAGATCTGAAACTTCTTTTCATTATAGTGGATTGCTTTTCGGGAAGGTTTCCCCCTAGGTTTTTTACTGTGAAACTGGTTGGTTTCATTGGTTTTCCTAGATCATCATATCTTGTCTTATTTACTTTTCCACTTCATATATTTTTGACATGATATTGATATTTGTTTGTTTTAACAAGTTTTATTCATAATAAATCTAATTAATAACTTGGGTTTAAAACTTGTTAATTCTATTAACCGGGGTCTAAATTTCCCAACAAGTGGTATCAGAGCACTTGTCCAAACAGATTGGACCAAGAAACAAGTGAAGAAAAGCTGTTTACTAAAGTTGGACAGATAGCTCGACAGCTGCTCGACAGATAGCTATCTATCGAGGTTTAATGAGTCTCGACCGCTAACTCGACAGATTCTATCTATCAATGTCTCAACAGCTGTGGACAGATAGCTATCTATCGAGAATTATGAAATCAGAATTTTCAGATCTGATTTTCGGCCCATGCTGACATGTATGTGTAGGGTTTCTTTTCTCACAACCTTGGACATATATAAGGCTTATTTTAAAGGCCGTCACATAAGAGAATACAAGGAGAACACATGCAAAAGGTGACCGATGCCTTATTCTCTCTGAAGGAAGCTATTGCGTTTTTGCGCCTTAGGGTTTTGTAACCAAGTGCTTCTTAATCTTCATTGTTGATGAAGTGAAAAACTTTGCAGCCAACAATCTTCTTCAAGTTATTATGTTAGTCAAGTACTAGGAGTCGTGCATCATTTGTTAGTCACGTACTGGGATCCGTGCAAAATGGTGGCGTTCATATATTGAAGAGTTCAGAGGTTCTGAAGCGGTAGAAGGTTTTTGCTGTAAATTCATCTCCGGAGATTGTAGAGTCTAGGGAAAATGGTTTTGTACTAGATTTGAAACTTCTCTTTACTATAGTGGATTGTTTTCGGGAAGGTTTCCCCCCAGGTTTTTTACTGTGAAACTAGTTTGTTTCATTGGTTTTCTAGGGTCATCATTTATTATCTTATTTATTTTTTCGCTGTATAATTTTGACATGATATTGATGTTTGTTTGTTTTAACAAGTTTTATTCATAATAAATCTAAATAACAACTTGGATTTAAAACTTGTTAATTCTATCAACTGGGTCTAAATTTCCCAACATGGGTTTTGTTGAGAATGATGGTATAATGCTTGTTTTCATGTTTCTATTACATGTTTATGTATTATACAATGTTGTGTTATGGTGTGCATACCATTTTGTTGATAAAATATCTATTTAGATGTTTTTGTGTGTATTTTTGGACTTCGTCGAGTACAAAATTTGGGGATAATCATGTTTCCATGTTTGGAACAACCAATGGTTATGTGTTTCACACTTTGCCCCTTGCATGATTTCATACCTCGTATATGCACACTTTTTCATATGATACACACACACACACACAATCTTTGACATACTGTGTGACTAATGCTATGATTATATCATGCTTTGATGTTTAGCATCTTCACAAGTCAATTTTTTAGAATTGCTCTTTAAATTTCAGTTTTTAGGGTTTAATTTGTAGTTTTGTTTTTGGTACTAACTTGTGTCTAACCAAGTTTGTTGCCGTTCATTGTGCTCTATTTTTGTGGTCTTTGTTGCTATGTTTTGTAGATGGTTCCACGAAAAACTGTTGCTTAATGTGTTGACAAGAGAAAGAGCAGTGATGACAGTTTGTTTCGCTCCCCTTAACATTTTGAGAGATATGCCCTTCAATTCGAAACAGCTCCAATCATTCAGGAGAGACAAGTGCATCTTGCTGATCTTAAGGATTTCTTCATTCCTAGGTGTTTTAAAGGACGGGGCTAGGATAAACTTCTTGGCGAATTCCCCGGAATTTGTGAACCTTTGATTAGAAAGTTTTATGCTAATGCATCACTCAAAGAGGAACACATAGAGTGCTGGGTTAGAGGTCATGCATTCACTCTTGACATTGAGGACATTGATGCTATACTTGGACTTGAAGAACAAGATCATGAAGGGTTCACTCCGTTCAAGGATAAAATGCTCTCTCTAGAATCTGTGCAACTTCGCATTGGTGGCCATAGGGAAGGACGAAGCCTCAACACGACCTCCTTTCCCCCGAATTTAAGATGCCTAGCATTTATCATAATGTTCAACTTGTATCTGGTTAAGAAGTTGTCAATCATCAACAATGCTAGAGCCATATTCCTTATGGAACTTCGTGAGAATACCTATATTGACATTAGTGCACACTTGTACAACATCATTGCAAAGTCCACAAAGATAGCCTCAAGATCAAAGCTCGTTGTCCCAAATCTTATAATGAGGATTCTTCATGACAATGGTGTGGAGACTCCACAACACATAGGCCTAATGACTCCATCTCCTTCCATCAACTCTCAAACAATCCTAAGAAGTAAGGTTCGACTTCCTAGAGATGAACAAGCTGAAGAGACTGAAGAAGCACCTCCTACTAACATAGAGACTAAAGTGGAAGGAAAACAACCTCTTCCAAGACATGGTGGTGGTCGAGGTAGGAGAGGAGCATCATCATCATCATCAGTTCCTCCCGATGCTTTTTAGATCATACTCGAGAGGATTGATGGTCTTCATGATGTAGCAGATGAGCATTCCAATAGACTTGTAGCTATATAGGACCAAATCAACTTGTTGGCAGCCAAGTTTGACAGCTTTACTCACTAGCCTTTGCCCTTTGGCCATTCCGGTCAAAAATGGGGAGTAGTAGTATGGTTGCTCTTGAGGGGGAGCTTATTTTACGGGGGAGTAAAAAGTATTAGTTTTAGTTTATGGTTTTATAGTTTTTATTAAAGTTTTCATAGCACTTTGATTTAGTACTCAATGATTTTAGTATTTTGTTTTTAAAATACTTGGATACTATGTGTTATGGATACTTGGATATTTTAGTTATTTAGACTATGCTTTTATGTACCCTTGCTTATGTAGCTTAGTACTCTTAGTTAATGTCTTGCATTTTCTTTAGTACTTTTGTGCCCTTATTGGATCTTGTATCCTTGATGCAAGTTTAAAACCTAATGCTTCTTGCTTTAGTGTTTTTGCATCGGTTGAGTGTTGGACATGCAAATGATACTTTGCATTGAGCTTATTTACTTGCATGTCCGGATGTTCATTCACTGTGTGAATATTCATTGTAGTCACTATTTATAGTGATTGTTCTTGTACGGTCAAGTTATGCTCCATATGCATTCTAAGGTTTCCGCTTACAATGAACTTAATGAGTGCATTTTGTGATATTGTTTTCAGGAGACTTGTTCGTATGGTTCAAGAGCTTCATAGATCTAGAATTAGGTGTGAGTGAGTTTTGGCAACTGTTCCCAACTCACATTTTTAAGTCTAGAGTCTGTTTTAGGGTTTTGTCACGGAACAGCCAAAGGGGGAGATTGTAAAGTTGAATTTATTCAACTATGTGTTGGCTTTATTTTATCCCAAATTTGCTTGTAATTCAGCATTTAGAAATCTTGTATTTAGGTGGGAATAATGTAAGGGTTGTGTGTGAGAGAGTGTGAAGATTTGATCAAGAATGTGCAACAAGAAGATGACTCGCGACTAGGACTCGCGACTGACTCGCGAGTGGTGACTCGTCAAATTGGAGAACATGTGTGAAGCATGCAGAAAGATGAAGAGTTAGGATAGCTGGATCTCTACAGGAAAAAAAGTACAGTCTAACCTAGTCTGGTAATTGGCGACTGGAACTCGTGACTCATCCTAGTTGCGAAGTGACTCGCCAGTGCATCCTGTTTTGCTAAAAATGATCTTTCACATTCCATCTCATACTCTACTATAAATACCCTTATACCCACGAAATGTAAACAAAAGAGAGAGAGCTTCCAAAGAGAATTTTGAGAGAGAAACCCTAGAGAAAAAAAAGATTGATTCATCCACAATCTTATACACTTGATTCTCCAAATTCCTCTACTCTCACCTTCTCCATTGTCACACCCATGAGAGGATTATAAACCAAATTCTTACCTCACCAAATTCAGAATAGTGAGAAGGTTCTTGGTGTTTAAGAAGCAGTTCAAGAGAGAACCAATTTATATTGGTTGATGCAATGGGCTAATTGGGGGATCTAGAAAGCTAGAGAAGACACGGTTCGGCGTAACATTGTTGGAGCAAGAAGCTTAGAGGGCTTAGGTGCATTGGGTAGATTAGGCTTGGAGGGTTTACTGCTATTCATGTATCCCAACTGATTTTCTAGTGGATCATTTACCGTTTGGAGGGCGGCGGAGAGGTTTTTCGCCGAGTTTTTCGGTTTCCTCTTTGATTACATGTGCCGGTGTTATCTTATGTTTGCATCTCTCTTTCACTCACTCTTAACTTTTTATTTCTGTTGGTTGTGATTAATTAATGGTTTAGAATAGTTTGCTAATTTGGGTATTACTTATATTTCATATTCCGCACATATATTGTTTGAATATAAGCTTGTATTGGAAAATTTGTATTTAGGAGTCTAAACTTTCACAAGTGTTGTATACACTTAGTGAGTATTCATGAACAAAAAAGAATAGAAATTCAACTTTGTGTATCAACATTCATGTAAACTTTTTGAAAATGAAATCATGACTTTAATCTACTCATACAAATTCATATGGCAATCTGCTGCCAAACACACATGCCTTGGTTTACTGTAAATTTCTTTTTATTAAATAATCCAGACCTAAAAACATAAAAATAAATAAATAAAAAATGATTGTATCATGGACTTAGAGACACTTTTTTTTTTTTTTTTTTAATAAGTGAAAAACACTATGTTCGAGGACAAAAACACTAACTACCAACTAACTCACTACATGGCTATACAAAAATGACAGCTGTTATTAACTAACTACCCTACAACAGCAACTATCCAATTAATAGTAGTAACAACCACACTAATTCAGCCACACTAATGCACCATTGATCATTAATCAAATAAGACCAAACTATATTGCTCTGAATATAAAATAGGTTCTCTTTATTTTCAGCTTGAGGCATAGACACACAAACACTCGTCATCTATAATGGAAAGCAGGAACTAAGAACTATATAGCACAGAATGATGGAACAAGATTAGTGTCCCAAGTTTTACTAAGAATTTTGCTGTTGAGGTTGACCCCTTTTGAAAGAGCTCTCAAATCCAATTACCTAATTTGAAGAATTGATTATTATAAACATTAGGGAATGAGAATTTCATTCGATCAATCACCCTAACCATCCCCCAAAGGGCGTCCAGGAGTAATAAACCGGTCATTGTTTACTACTCACCAGTCTTTGTTTGAAAGTCTCTCAAGTCATCAGCATGTTCATTCAAGAAGATCAACCAGAGACATTTTGTTGCCTATCTTAATTAAAGTTCCACTACCACCTAAACCAACGAGAACTACTATTGGAATTATCTTTACCTGTGACTATAAGCATGTGATATATACATTACCTGAAAGTGTAGTAAAAGAAAGTGTTAGAACATATGTGTTTCACATGATAGGAACATATGTCATAATTTTATGTAATTGGCTTATCCTTTGACAAAACGCACTTTACTTATATTTGGGTAGATCTAGGATGTGTTTGATGCTTCAAGAAACTGTGTTTCAAGATCAAGTGTTAAAGCCTTCAAGTCTTTCCAAGAAAACAAGCTGAAAGTGTAAAGTCATTAAAGCTCGACAGTTGGCTCGACAACTGCATCTATCGAGCTTAAGAAAGCTGTTTCAGCCCCGTGTGCTTGACACCTGCTCGACAGCTTCTTGACACCTTCTATCTATCGAGGTTTATGAATTTCAGAATTCTGATATAATTTTCTTGGGATCCGTGATTACGTGTTTGGGCCTTCTTTTCTCCTAACCCTAAACATATAAAAGGATTGTTTTAAGGGCTGTCAAAGAATTCACAAGTTGCACAATCATTGAGCAAACTCTGTTCAAGCAAATTGTGACCGGAGACAAAGTTCTTGCCCTTGTTCATCTCTTTCTCTTAGAGAAGTTGCTATATACTTGCACCGTAGGGTTTTGTGACCAAGCAACTTCTTGATCTTCATCGTGTGGATGAACTGAAGAACTTTGTAGCCAACAACCTTCTTAGTTGGTGATTGAAGTCGCGTATTGGGATTCGCGCATTGGTTAGTCACTTACTTGGGAGCCGTGCATCAAAAGAAGGGAATTGTCACTACAGAACAAGTCCAATTGGGTATTGGGGTAAGGGTTCAACTGTAGGTTGGTAAGGTACTTGGGATTCCTTTACTTGTAACCGCTTGTTGTGATAATAGTAGAGTTTCGGGAGTAGTGACCTGTAAATCACCCGGTGGGGTTTTTGCCATTAGGTTTCCCCTATTCGTAAACAAATCACCATGTTATTTATTTTCCGCTGCATAATTAGTTTATTGGTGATTTGTTTGAGCTACCACGCGTTTGCATGATAAATTGATTAATTAATAACTTGGCTAATTAATTAATTAATTTCTATCACAAGGGGTCAATTCAATTTGTGGACTATCAAGTGGTATCAGAGCGGGCACACTCTGATTAGGTTTCAATCTTTGCTGTGTTTGATCCATTGACCCCTGTTTGTCATGGATAGAGGATAGTCATTAATTATACCTCCTTTATTTGATGGCACTAACTATGCATACTGGAAAGTACGCATGAGAGCTTTCTTGCAGTCTTTAGATGAGAAGGTGTGGCAAGCTGTGGAGATAGGCTGGACTAAGCCTATAGAAGCGCCAGCCGATTGGGATGATGCCAAGATCAAGGCGGCAAACTTCAACAGCAGGGCATTGAATGCTCTATTCAGTGCAGTCACCAATGAGGAATTTAAAAAGATATCCTCTACTGAAATTGCCAAGGAGGCATGGACCATTCTCCAGACAACCTATGAGGGTACAAAGGCTGTCAAGGATTCAAAGTTTCAGAGGCTCACTGCAAGCTTTGAAGAAATAAAGATGGAGGAGGATGAATCATTTGACGAGTTCTATGCCAAGCTTAAAGACATAGTGAACTCGGCGTTTAATCTTGGGGAAACCATTCCTGAACCCAAGATTGTGAGAAAGGTGCTCAGATCTTTGCCTGAGAGATTTCATGCCAAGATTACGGCAATCGAGGAATCAAAGGACATTGACAAGATTCCTTTGACAAAGCTGGTTGGTAATCTACAGACTTACGAACTAGGGTTAACAAGGATTGGTAAGTCAGGCAAAAGCAAGAGCATGGCACTGAAGGCCAAGAACAGTGAGACAGATGAGTCTTCAGATGATGAAGATTCCAAGATGAAGTCCTACATCACCAGGCAGTTCAAGAAGTTTGTGAAGAATGTAAATGGAAAGGCCTTCGACAAGGACTGCAGGCAATCTAGTTCTTCTCAGTTTAAAGGCCAAGACAAAGGGAAGAAGGATGCTAAGGAAGGTGGTCAGTACACTGTCCCTGCAGGACCTAAGTGTTTTGGGTGTCAAGGTTTCGGTCACATGAAACATGAGTGTCCTACATATCTCAAGAGCATTGGGAAAAGCAAGGCTCCTGCTGCTACCTTGAGCGACACCGAGCCTGAGGATGATTCTGACAATGAGGATGACGGAATCTTGAATTCCTTCACTGCCTTTGTAGATCCTACTGAAGGGATTATAGAAGATGTGGATGAAGAGGACTTGGTGGAGTCCAATTTTGAGAAGATGGATGATCAAGATGTATCCATACAGCTTATGAAAAATTGTACAAAGTTTCGAAAAACATGAGAAACTTTATAGGCTGGCCACCAAGAAGCTCAGTGATGTGGAACTTGATCGTGAAGAGCTTTCCACAAAGTTTGATGAGGCTAATCAGACTATTGGAGCACTAAGATTCGAGAACAATTTCTTGGCTGAGAAGACCAAGAAGCTTGAAGCAGAGTTGTTTCAAGTCAGAGCTCAACTAGAGAGGACTTCAAGTGCAAAGCTTAATGAGATGCTAAGTATTCAAAAATCTGCTTCTGATCATACAGGTTTAGGGTATGATCTTTCTTCCTCTAATATTGCTTCTACTAGTTCTACTATTTTTGTTCTTCTTCCTAATAATGTTGAAATTGAGAACAATGATGTTAAACTATTTTAGCTAGTGAGAACTTAGACAAAAATAAATCTATATTAGGAGCACCCCCTAAGCAAGATAAGAAAGAAGCTAAGAACCCTAGGGCTAAAAAGACTAACTCTTGTAAGCCTAAAAGAAGAAGCAGCATCTCTGTCATCATTGTGGAGCTGCCGGTCATACTCGACCAAATTGCTATAAATGGCTTACCACTCAATAGAGCAACTGCATGATAGCATCTGGAAGCCAAAATCAGCTTCAATCCTCTCTTGCTCCCCTTGGAGATCTTCTCAAAGCCCTCATGTTCCTTTCGAACTTGAATGGTTTCAATTCTTCCCCTCACCGCCAGTTCAAGGGTTTAATCAAAGGAAAGGTTCTTCCATGGTGTGGAAGGAAAATGGCTCCAAGTGATTCTATCACTTTCTTCTCTCTCTTCTTGTTTTTGTTTGCATTACTTGTGTGTTTTGCTTTCAAGTTTTGAGTCAGTCTAGTTTTTAGGCTTTGCTTTGTTTAACATGTTTTTGTTTAGTTATTTTTCGGTTTTACTTTGTTTTGTTATTTAAAAAAAAAAAAAAAAATTGAAAAATCAGAAAAATCAGAAAAATACAAAAACAGTGTGTGTTTTGTGTACATTGGTACTTGTGTACCTTGGATGGCCATTGAAACAAAGTTTTCTAAATTTTGTATCTCTTGTAGCTTAGATGAGCATCTCTATGCACAACTAAGCAAGTGAGCTTTGTGGCTCTTGCTTGTGATGAGTAAGATTAAGATTGTTTCTTATACTTACCACTCATATCACTCTTTTTGACGGGAAGGATTAGAAAATCCTAAGAGAAAGGCATAAATGACTATCTTACCACTGTTGCCCGCCAATCATAATATGACACCTGTATGCTTCGGCATAGCAAAAGTGCAGTGTCAATGACATTTGTGTGCTTAGGCATAGCAAAATTGGAATGTCATATATCATTGGGTATTTCTTTTCTCTCTCTTGTATGCCCATGCATGATATGCTTAATAAAAAATATGCAAAGAAAAATCAAAAGCAAAAAGATTATAAATGCTTTTAAGTATGATTGCAAGCATGTTTTCTAGGAGATATGGGAGTTATAGGATGTACCTCGAAGGTGATAATCCCCATCAAACAGTTATGATTGTGTGTGAGTTAAAATGATTTTGTCATATCTCAAATCGTCATAACATGTATACACTTATGCAATCTTGCGATGTTCTTCACACACGACACGCAATAGTCTTTGCTACTCTTGATACATGTGCAGGTACAATGTGATTTGGCCATCATAAGTTTTACATGTGTTAATGAAAGCTCACTAAACTGTCTTAACTTGTTTTTTTTAATAAAATCGGTTAGACTTGTTTAGTGTGTGCATGTGTTTTTGAGATCCATGTGCTTAAAAATTATTGTTGAGAGATGATTTTGAGAGCTTTTTATGTTGTTTGGATCATTGGTTGAGTTTCATGCTTGATTACATTCATATCTGTGTTTTTCTCTCCTCGAAAAACTGTTTTGAAAAGCTGGCTCGACACCTCCTCGATAGCTGGCTATCTGTCGAGCTTCATCAGCTTTTTCTTATCGCAATCTTGTTAGCACCTCGACACTTGGTGGATTGATAGAGAAAGTTCCTGCCTCCTCGATAGCTTCTAGACACTTGGTGGATAGATCGAGCCTCACTTCTTGTGTCTGATGTTGTGTTCCTCGACACCTGCTTCTGTCGAATGCCATTTTCTCGACACCTACCTCGACAGATGGTTCGACACCTCTCGACACCTCTATCTATCGGGATTTACTGATACTCTATTTAAACACCTCGTGCAATCCGCTTCTCATTTCTGTCGATCTCTCTCTCAATTGCTTTGACTGTTCATCTCCTAAACACCATCTCTCTCACTCCAAATCTCTTCCTCAAGGTTTCTTCAAGCTTTTTCAAGTTTTCTTCACTTGGTAAGCTTCTATTCTCCTTCTTTTTCATGCATTTCATGTTTTGAAACCAAGATTTTTGGGGTTTTTGAAAAATTTTGGGGTTTTTCAAAATTAATGAGTTATTGTTGAAATTTTGGGATGGGTTTTCACTTATATGAGTTTGAAATCTCATATATTGCATCACATTAGCATTATATCTGTATTTTCATGCATTTAGATGTGTGCAATATGTTTGTGTGTTGGTAGGATTGGATTGGGCTGAGCCCATGATGCAATTACTTTTGCATGTCACATGCTCATGCATTCTCCATGCATACGTACTTCTTTTCACATATTCTTAATATTGTGAACTGTTTTGGGACTTTTCTGATTGTCTCCTTTTCTCTCTTCCTCTACTGTTGGTTACGTTAGGAGTGTTTATGGCACCGAAACGTAAATTAGCTCCGTCCCGGAACCCTCTTCGTTCCAAGGCATCCTCTTCGTCTTCAGATTCTGCCCCCTTATCTCTTCGGTTCCGTGATGATGATGCCCACAAGGCATTCTCGGAGAACTTTTCTAAACGAGGTGTTCATTCGGAACGCCAAGTTATTCTGGAAGACTTTGCCGACACCGACCTTCCTAATGTCATTCATAGTCGGGAATGACAGTCTCTTTGTGACGAGCCTATCACTTGTCCTATCGTGCTTATTCGGGAGTTCTACTCCAACATGCACAGGAATGGCCGTTCTGTCCCTCACTTCTTCACTCGTGTTAGGGGTGTTAGCATTCCTGTCACACCGTAGCTTGTTGCGGATATGCTTCGGGTTCCTCGGATAAAGTTTCCTGACTATCCTAGTTGTGAGCATCTACGGACTATGTCCAAAGATGAGCTTATTTCTGCTTTTTGTGAGCGCCCTTCTGATTGGGGTGAGTGTCAGTTTACACCATGTAATGCCTTTGCTAAAGGTCCTAGATTCTTGAACATGGTGATGACCTTTGTACTCTATCCACTCTCTCACTACAACTCCATCACAGAGCCTCGTGCTCGATTTTTGTTGTCTCTCCGTGAGCATCTTCCTATAGATTTCCCTTCTCATTTCATTCTTTCTATTATAGATGTTCATCTAGATTCGGCGTCCCGTGACAAGCTCATCTTTCCTTCTGCTATCATGAGGATTCTACGCCACTTTTCTGTTCCTTTTCCCTCTTCCGACCATTTCACCTTTATGTGTGCCATAGATGCCGCTACCGTAAAACGTAGTGAGGCGCAGTTTAGGTCGCGACAGACGGATTCAGCAGCTCCTCCCTCCCGTTCAGCTCCATCTCGATCTGCTCCATCCACATTCGCTCCCTCCTCTTCTACGAGTGATGTGTCATTAGGAGACATCATGGCGCAGTTGCGGCGCATGGATGCTCGCCTCGATACATTTTCTACGGAATTGTATCAGGTGAACATTCGTGTTGGTCGTATTGCACGGCGACAGGCGTCCATGGGTGGTTTTGCTTCTGAGGCTTCTCCTCCACCACCTCCTCCCATGGCTTCTGATTCTAAGGATGATGATGGTATTGACGATGATGTTTCGGATGATGATGATGGAGATGCTAGCTCTACTGATGAGATGTCTACTTGACACTCTTACCCTTTGTCACTCGTGACAAAAAGGGGAAGTAGTTTTGGATATGAGAGTAGTCACTCTTAGGGGGAGAGTTTGTATAGTTTTTTGTGTTAGGGGGAGTGTTGTTTCTTTTTGAGGGATGTAGTGAGGATATTATGTATCTTTTGCTATTTTATGTATCTTTTATTTTCTTTCTTTTTAGATACATTGTTCTTGTAAATTAGGTCTTGTGACCATATTTATGACATACATTGGACTTATCTCTTTATATGATGATGTATGTTGTTACTTTCACCTACCCCGTCATGTGTTGTTTCTTTTCTCTCTTTATACACATGCTTCATATTAATTTGTATGCAATCTATTATTTCTGTTTCACACAAAGATGCCTTGATGAGTTTTGTTTAAAGTGTTTCAAAAATACAGGTTGTCAAAGTCTACTTGCCATATACTCTCTTCTTGCAAAGATTTTCAAGAGTTTGTGTTAGGATAGATTTTATTGTATTTAACAAGTGAATATGAATTGAGTGATTTATAACTTCTCTCATATGTTCATTTGTTTGTTGTGGTTTTGTCACGGATTGCCAAAGGGGGAGATTGTTAAAACATATGTGTTTCACATGATAGGAACATATGTCATAATTTTATGTAATTGGCTTATCCTTTGACAAAATGCACTTTACTTGTATTTGGGTAGATCTAGGATGTGTTTAATGCTTCAAGAAACTGTGTTTCAAGATCAAGTGTTAAAGCCTTCAAGTCTGTCCAAGAAAACAAGCTGAAAGTGCAAAGTCATTAAAGCTCGACAGCTGGCTCGACAACTGTATCTATCGAGCTTAAGAAAGCTGTTTCAACCTCGTGTGCTCGACACCTGCTCGATAGCTTCTCGACAGCTTCTATCTGTCGAGGTTTATGAATTTCAGAATTCTGATATGATTTTCTTGGGATCCGTGATTATGTGTTTGGGCATTCTTTTTTCCTAACCCTAAACATATAAAAGGATTGTTTTAAGGGCCATCAAAGAGTTCACAAGTTACACAATCATTGAGCAAACTTTGTTCAAGCAAATTATGACCAGAGACAAAGTTCTTGCCCTTGTTCATCTCTTTCTCTTAGAGAAGTTGCTGTGTATTTGCACCGTAGGGTTTTGTGACCAAGCATCTTCTTGATCTTCATCGTGTGGATGAACTGAAGAACTTTGCAGCCAACAACCTTCTTAGTTGGTGATTGAAGTCACATATTGGGATTCGCGCATTTGTTAGTCACGTACTTGGGAGCCGTGCATCAAAAAAGGGGAACTGTCACTACAGAACAAGTCTAATTGGGTATTGGGGTAAGGGTTCAACTGTAGGTTGGTAAGGTACTTGGGATTCCTTTACTTGTAATCGCTTGTTGTGATAATAGTGGAGTTTCAGGAGTGGTGACCTGAAAATCACCCGGTGGGGTTTTTGCCGTTAGGTTTTCCCCATTCGTAAACAAATCACCGTGTTATTTATTTTCCGTTGCATAATTAGTTTATTGGTGATTTGCTTATGCTACCACGCGTTTGCATGATAAATTGATTAATTAATAACTTGGTTAATTAATTAATTAATTTCTATCACAAGGGGTCAATTCAGTTTGTGCCCTATCAGAAAGAATACTAAATAACTTGGACAAAGAAACACTCATCTCTTTTTATTCTTAAACCACAATCCCACCTCCCAACTCAGATTAGACCAGGGGGAATTGGGATATGATCTCTTAATTATCATCGATTCAGCCAAGAATGCAATTATAAATCATGAACAAAACATAATTGCACCTTAAAAGAGATATTGCCAATAACAAAGAAGCAAGCATAGCACCGTTAAAGGTTGAGAGTCAATTATCTGAGGATCAAGACTCAATTTCATGTTTTAACTAGCAGTTTCATTGGTCAAGAAAGTAAATATAGATGAAACTCTTTGTACATCTTAACTGGGAAAAAATAGAAGCATTTTATAGATTCACATATTAACCATGTATGCATAAGAAACTCACCTTATTTAGATCTTGAAATTCTTTAAATGGGACAACTTCTAGTACTTAATTCATGACCATGACAATCATTAGATAAAGAGAAATAATTACATAATGCACAAGCTCACAAGTTTACAACCATATAAGATCAATGAAAATTCTAACAAACAGCCTATAATTCATTAGTTAAATTTCACTTTGCTGAGAGATCCTTTATTAAATTGCCTCCCTAGAAGGGGGTTCACTCTCCTTCTAGTACTTACAACAACCCACAATTAACTAGTAAGAAAATGTAAAGTCACAGCCACCAAAAAAAAAGGGGGGGGGGGGGGGCGGGGGGAACAATGTTCTAATAATCAAACCTAGCTGTAGTGAGCTTTAATTCTAGTTGTAAAATGTGTACACGCTGGAAATACCATAGGTTCCACAAGTTTCCTGCAAAAATGAATGAAAATCAAGATATTACTTAAGATCATCATTACCCCTATTAATTTGTTTTACCACCCACTATATTGTTTCATCTTTCATGAATGAAGTATTATTACTTATCCAATAAAAATTGTTTCACTACCCACTGCTTTATGAATCCGTTCATTAATTAAAACTTAAATGAATCCAGTAGCCAACAATAATGAATTACAATAACACCACCCCTTGTTCAAAGTCTTACTATTCTCATTTGTTAAATCCTAATACCCAAAAACCTTCACAAATACATCTGTAACCCAGTTAGAATAGAAGAATAATTCAAATCAGCAACCACTTACTTGCTAAGGGCTTGGAATAGGGCCTACCCAAACAATCTTCAAGGAGCCTTTCTTTTTTCTCTTAATAATCAGCCAACCTTTTTCATTTCCCTACAGTCAAGAATGCAAATTTCACATCAAGCAATCACTTAAAAAATGGATTAGGAGGTTAATGAAAAAACTTGTACGATTTAGGATTAGGGTGGCTGATTTGTGGTAGCCAGGCCTCCCAAGAAATGAGAGAGATTAGAAACGTATAGAAGATTAGAAAGAGAGAAATTGGTTATTCCCTTTGTTGTTCATTCAATTACAGCAAGCACAATCTTTATACAACAAGCTGAATGTAACTTCCATAGCAACTAACTAACAGTTAGTAAACTAACTTGACTCTAACAACTCACATGCCAATTCTACAAGACAGAAACTCATCTTCGGGGTGGCATAGTATTGAGAGGAAAAAGATCAAACAACAGGAGAATCAAAGTTAGTGAGTTGTTCCATGCACAAGACTTTGGGTTGGATTCACATATTGTGAAATAAGGAGGCTCTTTTTTCAGCTAAGATAGTAGCAGGCTAGCAGCTTCAAGAGAGCATTTTCGAGGCCATCGCTCCCAAATCACCACATATTGGTTTGGGCAGTTGGTTTTATGTTAGTATTCTAGTTTAGCCTATTTATTTGGTTTAATGATGGAATGCATGATGTGTATAGGCAATTTACACCAACGAGTGTGCGATAATAAGTACCCTTAACATAAACTTTAGGTCCTTTAGTTATGCAAGGTCAACACTACCATGCATTACTATCATGGCCCAATCTAGTTCCTTTTTGTTGCTTGCAGAATCCTTAGGCCCTTGGCAAATGTTTCTGTTTAAGCCCACCAATATCAGCCTGCTTGTTATGCCTTAGAAATGCCATCCGCTCTGGCAGGCCATCTGTTACCAATATCCAATTAACCATTCTATTTAGATGGACTCAACCCCAGCCCCCTATGATCAATGGCCCAAGCAAACGAGCTTGGACTTGGTCAGATTAATTGTGATTAATTAGCGTAACAACAACTTCGGTGTGGGGTATTCAATTACTTTATATTAGGAGTGGCAAAATAAGCCCAAACCCATTTGCCCACCCAAACTCGCTCACTCTAATTAAATTCAAACCCACCCAATTATTAGTTGGGTTAAATGGATACCAACCCAATTAGACCCAATAATTATTGGATTTTAACTAAAAGCCTATTGAACCCCATTTAACCCAAAAACAATTTTAGTGATTTAATCACCCAACTCTAAAATACCCCAAAACTACTAAAATTACCAAAATACCCCCCTCAACTTAAAAAATGACCAAAATAACACCTAAACCTAAAAATGACCAAAATAACCCTAAAACCTACAAAATGACCAAAATACTCCCAAAAACCAAAAAATGACCAAAATATCCCCAAAACCTAAATATTACCAAAATACCCCCAAAACCTAAATATTACCAAAATACCCCTGAAACCTAAAAATGACTAAAATACCCCTGAAATTCAAAAAATGACCAAAATACCCCCGAAACCTAAAAGATGACCAAAATATTCCCAAAACCTAAAAATTACCAAAATACCACTGAAATCCAAAAAATGACCAAAATACCCCCGAAACCAAAAAATTACCAAAATACCTCTGAAACGTAAAAAATGGCCAAAATAACCCCGAAGCCTAAAAAATAACCAAAATAACCCTGAAACCTAAAAAATGACCAAAATACCCCCGAAACCTAAAAAATGAATAAAATAGCCTCAAAACCTAAAAAATAGCCAAAATAACCTCGAAGCCTAAAAATTGATCAAAATAACCTAGAAACCTAAAAAATGACCAAAATACCCCCTTGGAACCTAAAGCCCCCAAAACTATAAAATGACCAAAATACCCCCAAAACCCAAAAAATGACCAAAATACCCCCGAAACCTAAAAGATGACCAAAATATACCCGAAACCTAAAAATTACCAAAATACCCCTAAAATCCAAAAAATGACCAAAAGACCCCCAAAACCTAAAAATTACCAAAATACCTCCAAAATTAAAAAAAAAATGGCTAAAATAACCCCGAAGCCTAAAAAATAACCAAAATAACCCTGAAACTTAAAAAATTGCCAAAATAACCCCGAAGCCTAAAAGTTTATCAAAATAACCTAGAAACCTAAAAATGACCAAAATACCCCCTGGAACCTAAAAATGATCAAAATAACCCCGAAACCTAAAAATGACCAAAATACCCTCCTAAAACTAAAAAATGACCAAAAACCCCCTAAACCTAAAAAATGACCAAAATACCCTTGAAACCTAAAAAATAACCAATATAGAGTCTATATGTGTCAAAAAACACTTAGCATATCTGGATAAATAACCAATAAAGACCTAATCCTATTCGCGACCTAACGAAAAACCAACAATAATATATCATCTATACAAAACACAAATCCGCATCATTGACACTACATGAGAAATACAACCCTGTTTAGATCAAGTGCCCACTCTCAAATTTTCAAACAAACCAAAAAAGAAAGAGAATTCCATGTCGAACGTACGAATTCATAAACTACTGCACAGATCTTCAGTACAAATTACATATTTCACTATTCAATTCAACGAAGCAAGTCAAATTCTCTAACTCTAGGCATTCACTCAAAAGAAAGCAACAGAATTCAGATAACCGTAATTGGCGCCGAAACCGCCATTTTCCAGTCACGCAAATCGGTTCTAAGTTGCAGAAAAAAAATTTAAACAAAACTGTAACCACAAACAATGAATGAAGAATCAAAAAAACCATTATGCTTTTCACAAACAATGAATAAATCGCAGATTGTGTAGAAAAGTACCCGAGGCTTAGGCGTAAAAGAGAGAGAACCAATTCATACCTAATCAGAGGAGCTGAGACCGCCGCACCGAGAGACGAAGAGGTATGCGATTGCCATGATCGCTAAGAGAGACGAATAGCTATTTGTTTTGGAATTTCTGAGTGTGATTGTGAGTGCTATTGTAAAATTGTATACATCAATGTCAGTTTCTCTGTGTTTTAAAAATACTTCTTCAAATCTTAAGTTGGTCCAAAAGAGAAGTTCTGGTGCCACAAACTAGTGCATAACTTTGACCATCACCCCTCCAACAACCACAACTCGCCACATAGGCGAGTTGTGGGCAAAGTTGTGCACTAGTTTGTGGCACCAGAATTTTTCGGTCCAAAAAGGTTGGTAAAAAAAAAAAAACGCAGCCCATACTTCTTCAGTTTCTTTGGGTCTCTCTCTATGTTCTGATTTTTCTTTTGGCACTTTGATTATGGAAAGTAGAGTAAATTAAACCATACTTCCGCATACTTCCGCACTTTGATTTTGTGATTTAAATTAAACCACAAGTAGACTAAGGCCAACGTTTGGATAGCGTTGGCGTTTTGGCATCTGCGTTTTCAACCCTTTTTTTTTTAATTGAGAAGCGGTCCATCACGTACTGTCAGTGGGTCCCGTGCACTGTGCACGGGACCCACTACCTTTTTGACAGCCAATGACTTCACAGGAATGTGTCACACCAGTGGGTCCCGTACACTGTTCATGGGACCTACAAACCTCTTTTTTCAACAACTTTTTCATTAAAAATGGGTCTGATGGTACTATTCACACATTTAAAAATTATTTTGTTACAATGTTTTCAATTTTCAACAAAATAAGCAGTTATGCCAGTCGGTATTGGGAGCTTTACAATGAGATTGGTGGGGGTAACGAAAAGATTGCAGCAAGCACTTTTAGGATGGGGTTGCCCGAGGATTCCGAACTACAGGAGTCGTTAACGAAGAGGCCTCCTGAGGATATGAGGCAACTCATGAGGTGCATTGAGGAGTATAAACGCCTCGAGGATGATCGGCTACAGAGTAAAGGCAAGGCCCCGTTATTAAATCGTCCTCGGCAGGCCATTTTTTCACCAAGACCCTGGAAGGATTTGAGAATGCAGGAGTCAGAAGTACAAATAGGGGAGGTGAACATGGCATTCAAGGAGTCGGTGTACAAGATCGTAGACCAGATTAAGAACGAACCGTACTTCAGATGGCCAAACAAGATGGGGGGAGACCCATCTCGGAGGAACCAGAGCTTGTACTGTACCTATCACAGAGATAAGGGGCATACCACTGAGTAGTGCCGGGTGTTAAAAGATCATCTAGGGCAGCTGGTGAAAGCAGGGTATTTGAAGGAGTTCGTGGTGGATTCCGGGAACCGGGGTACCAGGCAAGGAGCCCAGCAAAGAGGAAATCCGCTCCCACCGCCACTGGGAGTGATTGAAGTCATCCATGCTGCACCGAGGAGTACAGCGGTGACTAGAAAAGGGGTATTGACTGTTGTACTCGTAGAAAATTACTCAGATGAGTAGCCCCTCGAAAAGAAAACAAAATTTTCTTGGGAACCTCTTGCTTTCGACGATGACGACCTTGAGGGAACGATTTAGCCGCACGATGATGCGTTGGTGGTGACAGCTCGAATAAGTGGTTTCCTAGTAAAGAGAGTGATGATAGATCAGGGGAACGGGGCCGACGTGATGTACCTCGACCTGTTCAAGGGGCTCAGGCTGAAAAAGGAGGATCTCTTAAAGTATGATACGCCTCTGGTCGGGTTTGATGGCAGGGTGGTGATTCCCTAAGGGCAAATCTCCCTTCTCGTGAATATGGAAGGTAAGGAGGTAGTTGTAACGTTTATAGTGGTAGCCTCGTTTTCTCCTTATACATTGATTTTGGGAAGGCCATGGATTCAAGCAGTGGGGGCCGTCCCGTCCACCCTGCATGTGAAGGTTAAGTTCCACACCGAACAGGATGTTGCAGTGCCATGGTAAGAGGAAGCCAGCAGGTGGCTAGACAGTGCCTGGTCGTGGCAATTAATTGGAAGAATGAACGGGCCGATCAGAAGGAAACCACCAAGGAGGAAAATTTATAGCAATTACAGGAGCCCCGAGAAGAAATGTGGGCTAGTTGTGTCAAGGAATTGATTAGGGTTAAAATATTATCAGATGTTGACAGATATTTCCAAATAGGAACAAGTATGAAGGACGAGGATAGGGTAGGGGTGTTGTTGTTTCTCATTCAAAATGTAGACGTGTTTTCCTGGAGCCAGTATGAGGTACCCGGGGTGGATCCCGAATTCATAGTCCACAGGCTTAATGTAGACCTGACATTTCCTCCCAAGAAGCAGAAGCCGAGGAGGTCAACCAAGGAGCACGTCGAGGCAGTTAAATTGGAGGTTAAGAGGTTAAAAAAGGCCAGTACGATAAAGGAAGTCTTCTTCCCAGAGTGGCTGGCGAATACTGTGGTAGTCAGGAAGAAGAACGGCAAATGGAGGGTTTGTGTAGATTTCACGGATTTAAACCGAGCATGCCCAAAGGACCCGTTCCCTATGCTAAAAATCGATCAGTTGGTGGATGCTACCTACGGGCACCTGAGGATGAGTTTCTTGGATGCTTTTCAAGGCTATCATCAGATCACCCTAGCTGCCGAAGACCAAGAGAAGACGACATTCATCTCTTCTGATGCCAACTACCACTACACCGTGATGCCATTCGGATTAAAGAATGCCGGGGCAACGTATCAACAGATGATGACGAGGATGTTTCGGGACAAAATTGGGCGAACGATTGAAGTGTAAATTGATGACATGGTAGTAAAAAGCAAGCAAGAAGTACGGCATATTGAGGAACTTCAGGGAGTGTTTGAAGTACTTTGGCAACATAAGTTGCGCCTTAATGCGGAGAAGTGCGCTTTTGGGGTAGGAGTTGGCAAGTTCTTGGGATATTTAATCACTTACCGGGGAATCAAAGTCAATCCTGATCAGATCGAAGCTGTGAAGCGTCTCAAGTCGCCAGGCAATCCAAAGGAGGTGCAGGTATTGACCGGAATGCTGACCGCCCTTAACCAGTTCATTTCTAAATTTGCTGATCGCTGCCGTCCATTCTACCAACTCTTAAGGAAGTGGAGGGGATTTCAGTGGGATGAAGAGTGTGAAAAAGCTTTCCAGAACTTAAAGGAGTATTTAATGCAGGCAGCTATGTTGACAGCCTCGGAGCCCGGGGAGGACTTATTCATGTACCTCTAGGTGTCCGATCACGCTGTAAGTGCCGTGCTTCTGAGGGATCGAGGAGTGCAGCAACCCGTATATTATATCTGCAAAACCTTGGTCGATGCTAAGACGAGGTATCTGCCTTTGGAAAAGTTGGTGTTGGCACTAGTTCATGCCACAAGAAAGCTACCCTATTACTTTCAGACTCATACCGTATACGTATTAACCGAATACCCCTTGCAGTCATTGTTGAAAAGATCTGACTTCATTGGACGGATAGCTAAATGGGGGACCCGGCTCGGAGCCTTTGACATAAGGTATAAGCCAAGGAGTTCGGTGAAAGGGCAGGTGTTAGCTGATTTTGTGGCAGAATTTTCTCTTAGGAGCAAAGGGGAAATGGTTTGTCATGTGGAAAGCCGTCCATGGAGGGTGTTTGTGGACGGTGCATCAAGCGCCATGGGGGCTGGTGCCGGGATTGTCATAATTACTCCGGAAGGGATGCGGTTGGAGTATTCTTTTAGATTGGGGTTTAGAGCCTCTAATAACGAGGCAGAGTACGAGGCTTTGCTTGCCAGATTGAGGACCGTTTTAGGCATGGGTGCCCGGGACGTAGAGATTTATTTGGATTCACGGCTAGTGGTTAGCCAGGTACAGGGCAGTTTTGAAGCCTGGGATTCTCGAATGAAAGAGTACATATAGGTGGTAAAGCAAGTTATGGGTAAATTCTGTACAATATAGGTGACCCAAGTGGCTTGGGGACAAAACAGACACGCTGATTCTCTAGCTACGCTAGCTTCAACAGTAATAGAGGATGTTCCTCGGTTAATCAAAGTGGAGCTCATAATGGAACCGAGCATTAGTACCGCGACTGATGTTGGTGTCACTAGGGTTGGTGTTACAGTGATTTCAACAACCGGGCCATGTTGGATGGACCCAATCATTAACTTCTTAGCCGAGGATCGAGTCCTGGATGACGAAAAAGAGGCTAACAGGGTTCGCCGAATAGCCTCTCGGTACTGGTTGTCGGCGGATAGAAAGTTATATCGAAGGTCCTTTGGAGGGCCATACCTTTTGTGCTTACACCTCGGGAAAGTAAATGAACTCTTGGCCGAGCTACATGATGGGATGTGCGACAGTCATGTGGGGGGAAGCTCATTAGCTCACCACGCAATGACTCAGGGATTTTGGTGGCCACAGATGCAGAAGGATGCTGCCGAATATGTGCGTAAGTGTGAGTGGTCCTTGGCCCTTTGCACAATGGGGGCTGGATATTCTCGGCCTATTTCCTCGGCCGATGGGCAATAGAAGGTTTGTTTTAGTGGCTGTTGATTACTTCACTAAGTGGGCGGAGGC
Source organism: Notholithocarpus densiflorus (assembly GCA_030021035.2). Lineage (NCBI taxonomy): Eukaryota > Viridiplantae > Streptophyta > Magnoliopsida > Fagales > Fagaceae > Notholithocarpus > Notholithocarpus densiflorus. The sequence goes on from JARYZH020000008.1 coordinate 3,250,454, forward strand.
AGAAGCGTTAGCCAACATTCGGGACGTGGATGTTAAGAAGTTCGTGTCCAAGAATATAGTCACTAGATTTGGGGTGCCGGACTCTCTTATATTCGACAATGGGTTGTAATTCGACAGCAGGGCCTTCTGCAAGTTTTGCAGTGATCTCGGCATCAAGAACAGATACTCTACCCTGGTGTACCCTCAAAGCAATGGACAGGATGAAGCCATCAACAAGACAATTGTGAATGGATTGAAGAAAAGATTGGACGGTGCGAAGGGTAAGTGGGCCGAGGAGCTGCCCAACGTTCTATGGGCATACCGTACAACGCCCAGGAGATCTACAGGAGAAACTCCATTTTCCTTGACGTATGGGGCAGAAGCCGTGATACATGCCGAAGTAAACCTATGCAGTGCACGGGTCGAAAGATTTAATCCCGCCTAAAACAAAAGGATGATGGTGGAGCATTTGGATCTACTAGAGGAATACCGAGAAGCGGCGACCATACGGCTAGCCGAGTATTAGCAGAAGCTCGCTCAGCGTTACAATCGGGATGTGAAGACGAGGGAATTCAGTGCCGGGGACTTGGTGCTACGGAAAGCAATTGGGAACATGCAAGATACGAATGCTGGGAAACTAGCCCCTACTTGGGAAGGGCCTTATAGGGTTACTGCTATCGCGGGCGCAGAGGTGTACTACTTAGAGGACCTAGACGAGAGGCCACTTCCTCGGCCGTGGAACGTCCATAACTTGAAGAAATTTTATCACTAATTAGTTGTACATGAGAGTGTAGATTCAGTGTAATCTTGTACATATGTTTTGTCAACTAATGTAAAGTTGATGTTTATCCATACAGGTGCATTTAATTCCATTTCTGTTAATCCATCAGCCCCGGCCAATAAAAATAGGAAAGTTAAGAAGACTAAGGCAGTTTGTTTTAAGCTAAGGACAGAAACCTGTCCCCGGTTCGATTTCCATCACCGAGCAAGTGGAAACCTTATTAAAAACTAAAGACGGAAGCCTGCTTCTCGGTTCGATCATCATCACCGAGCAGGTGGAAACCTTACCAAAATCTAAGGACGGAAGCCTGCTTCTCAGTTCGATCATCATCATCGAACAGGTGGAAATTTTACTAAAAACTAAGGACGGAAGCCTACTTCTCAATTTGATCATCATCACCGAGCAGGTGGAAACCTTATTAAAAACTAAGTACGGAAGCCTGCTTCTCGGTTTGATCATTATCGCCGAGTAGGTGGAAACCTTACTAAAAACTAAGGACGGAAGCCTGCTTCTTGGTTTGATCATTATTGCCGAGTAGGTGGAAACCTTACTAAAAACAAAGGACGGAAGCCTGCTTCCTGGTTTGATCACTATCACTGAGCAGGTGAAAACTTTACATAAACGTCCACTAAGGATTGAAAGCTGTCCTGGGACAGGGACCCGCATCCCGGTTTTCCATGCCTTACATTTTTTAGAAGTCAGGAAGGGTAGCATCTGTTAAGTGAGGGTTTCCATTACCAAGGAATTAACCTATTCTCCTCTCCAAACCCGCCTCGGACATCATGCATGCCCGGAGGTAATTTTTCCTACCTGATCATTGAGAGAGAGTATATATATGTGTGCATTTGCGGAAAATAGGAGAATATAACAAAGGAAACAACATAATATTGAACATTCATAAACATAATTAAGGCTAAAGTCTGGCAATTAAACCTTAATCAGATATTACCAACGCATAAAAACTAAATCAACGTCTTATCACCAAAACTTGGTGACTACTGAAAATTTAACCCTGCAAAATAATTGTTTTGTCACCACAACCTGGTGACGTAGGCAAAATTAACAAAGAAAAGAAATTACTTAAATAAAAAGAAGATAAAAGGAGTCCGGTTCGGCAATTAGACTGTAGGATCTGCGGATTGCGTCTGGGCGACGGTTACGGGCGGCTGCTGGTTTGGTATGAAAGGTTGAAACTGGGTGCCCTTGCAGGGTTGGTCTCCAGCACGGGGGTTACTAGAGATTTCCACATTAACTAGCTCCAAGTGGGAGTCAATTTGCTCCACCAGCTCCCTCATACTTGTCGTCTCCTCTTCATTAATAGGCCCAAGGGGATTCTACACGGCTGGGGCAGTACTCGGGAAGGGGATCTGACTAGGATTCCTTAGAGTGGAGTTCTCAGGGACCCCCAAGGCCTATAGGGCAGCCAACCAACCTTCCTCGAAACCTAGCTTCCGGGCTTCCAGGATGACAGGCTCTGCAGAGTTCTCCGCGTCAGCGAATCCCTCATTATACCATTTGTCTTCCCAGGCCTCTAGAGCTGCGTTCAAGTCAGCCAACTCCTCGGCCCGTGCAGCATTCAAACTCGCCGCCTCCGTTAGTTTTTGCTCGGTCACCCCCAGCTTAACCTTTAGCTCCGAGGATCTCTTTTCTGCCGCCACCCTGGCCTTCTCGGACGTGGCAGCCTTCTTCTCTGTAGTTGCAGCAGCCTTGGCTTTATCTTTCGCGATCACCTCAGCCATGTCTTTAAGGGCCTTCTCCCGACCGGCATCCTCGGCTAGCTCCTTCAACCGCCCGTCAAGTATATAAGCCAGTTGAGCGGCCTGATAAAGCAACAATGATAAGTATAAAAACAGAGAGAATGTGTGTAGAAGTTAGTGGTAAACTAAAAACAAGAGATTATCGCAATAGTATGCCATTGCAACCTCCTTCCCATGGACTCGTCTGTGCCATCTTCAAAAGCGTTCACGTCCTCGGGCAAAAGGAGGTCGTGCACTAAACTTTGCGCAACACGACCTCCCACACCCGTACACTTGCGGTCGCAGAAAGAGGCTTGCCGTCCAGCTGGAATATGGGTCGCCACTCCAGCACAACTCGGGAGGTGGATGCCACGTTCGTCCCGATCTGAGCCATTGGCTCCTGGATTACGATGCCTCTTGATGGCTAGGGAGGAGTCTTGGTGGGCGCATCACCCGAGCCGATAAGGGTCTGCTTGGTAGTACGTTGCCTCTTCGGGTTCATCCGGAAGGAGGAGGAGGAGGAGGGGGAGTTTGACCATGGCCTTGAGGTGGTTGCTGCTGCGCGGCTGGCCGGGCACCGGGTACAAAGCGGCTAACCATCATTGTCCTTCATGTCACCATGTCTTTACCTCGATTGGATTCGGTATCAGAGCCAATAGATTCGGCAGCTACTTCTTCGACTCCCTGAACGGGTGCTTCAGGTTCAACGGGATCCTCGGGTTCAATAGGGGCCTCGGGTTGAACGGGGGCTTCAGGCTGCACAGGCACGTGTGCCTGTTCTCGGTGGCGTTGAGACACACGTTCAACTGAGTCATCCCGTATGGGTGCAAGTTCGTCCGAACATGTGTACCGCGGACTAAGGTCATGAGTTTCGCCTACTGTGAGCCTTGGCGGAAGGAAATTTGTGTGTTGTACGTCGATGTATGAAAGGAGGGGACTGTCAACTAACAAAGCTTGGCTAAATGCTTGCCAAGTAGAATACACGGGATCAACGCCAAGGATTAAATGATACGCTCGGAGTTGTCCATCCCAATGTACAAAAATTTCTGACCTAAGCACAAAATTTAGGTCCCGAACATGTACTACTCTAAGATCCTTCTTAAACCTTTTGCTCTCTACATGGAAACAACACAAAAATTGATTAGTAATTACTTGATCAAATCGAAAGTGACAAATTAATAAAATTAAATTAAGAAAGTATATATGGAACCGACCAACATCACCCGTACAAACTCTCTAGCTGAGTTCCTATTCGAGTCGGGCAGGCATGAAATAAGCCGTGCCCTAATGTCTCTGGTTTTTAAGTAATAGTCTAAATCGATATTGCCGCATAAAATATACATGTAATTGATGTCATGGTAGTTTAGTTGCAAGTCGAACAACTGGTTTAACCTACTGACGCAACTCACCACTCGGTAAAAGTTAGGAAGGAGTTGGTCGGGACACAGACCGTAAAATCTAAGTGTACCTATGATGAGGGGGTCAACTAGGAACCTAATCCCACTCTCAAGAATTGCCATTAAGCGAAAGAAAACTGTATTTGCACCACGGCGCCTTTGGATGTCAATATCACCCTTGTGGCAGTAGGCGATATCAACATCCTCAGGGACGTTGTAGGTGGCCCTAAAGGTAGCCAAGGAGGCTTCTGAGGAAAGGAGATGAGAATAGCCCATTCTCTAAGGTAAGATCCCTAGAACTATGATTACGATAGAACAGAAAGAAATAGAACAAGTAGAAGGAAAGGGAAAAGGAACTTACTGAGGGCTCTAAGGAGGAAGGATGTTCTGGGCTAGAAGACGAACACACAGAGTGAAAGTTTGGAAAATAAAGAATGAAAAAGTGAAGGAGAGAGTCAGAAATGGCTACTTATAAAGGCCGAAGGGGGAAATAAATGGCATATAATAATTGGGGAGCGAGAAACCCTACGAATCCTTATCTTAGCTGCCACACGCGCGCCGCCTCGATTCACGAACCATCAGACAATGATGACGGCTGAACCGACAGTCAGATGTAACGCGCCTTTTGAGGGCGCATTAATGGGTTTCTCAACCGTCCAATATCCACCCATTGAGCTTCTCGGATAGCCATTGCCTCTTGGATTCCTTGATTCGTTCCCGAGAGCCGGGCGCAAATCAAGGGGGGGCTAATGTACGGCACTGTGATACCCAGGCCCAGGTGGGCCTTGGATCTTGACTCAATAGTGTGGCCCATGGTATCAACCTCTTTCTACCTAAGGCCCCAGCCCGAGCCCACAAAAGCCACGATCCCGGGCCTCATATTTAACAAAAGCCTGAGGAGTAGATAGTCTCAAATAGCATGCACCCTGTTCTGCCGCTTGGGCCTTGCTCGGCGAACCACATCTCGAGCAAGAAGAAAGGCGCTCGGGGACACCATCTCTTGTATACCCGGTAGTGCCTTGGGGAATATCGCTGTCGAGCATATCTACTGAAGTGGGAATCGTTTCCAAAGCCACTCTCACCACACCCCACTCCCACCTAAACACCCACTTACGATTAACGACATTGGACCTCCTATTGCACTAACCATGGAAGTAATCATAGTATCTCCACTAATTTTGGGCTATAAATATGAGAAGCTAAAGGAGAAAGGGGGTTGAAAAAATGGAAGAAGAAACGAAGAATAGAGGGAGCGAGAGAGCGAGAGAGCGAGAGAGTGACATAAGAGCAGTAGTAGTGAGAGTAGAGGATTTCTAGGGAGAGGTTGCTTTGTTGAGTCTTTGTGTTAGGAACTACCCAAGGTAGGAAATCCAAAGCCTACACTACAAATAGATTGTGAGCCCAAGTAAGAGCTGACCCATCAACCTCACTTTTGGCGCGCACATATATATATATCAATAAATACAAGGTTTGCTATCATAACATGATCACAAGATCTAAGGTACATGAACAATGTATCTAAAATAGAGAGAAGAAAAAAAAAAAGATACATAAAGTCCTCATTACATCCCTCAAAATATGAACACTCCCCTAACAAAAATCTCATATACTAACCCTCCCCCTACGAGTATAACTACTCTCATATCCAAAACTACTTCCCCTTTTTGTCACGAGTGACAAAGGGCAAGTACATCAAGTAGACATCTCGTCAGCACTAGAAGAGCTAGCATCATCATCCTCATTAGCATCAGCAACATCACCATCACCATCATCATCCTCATCCTCATCCTCAGATTTTTATATGGTAGTAAGTTGATGTTAGTAAGTTGAAGTTGGTCATGTTAGTGGTCGTGGTCGTGGTCGTGGTACTACCACGACCTCGTGTAGAAAACCCAAGAACCCAAAAATTTGACATATATTTTCTCTTTTTCTTTTCTTTTTTGATAATCATTTGACATATATCTTTTTTTTTAGAAACAAACACACTATACACTCAAGAGGGAGAGAAAAAATTGACAGGTATCTAACTAGAGGCAAAACACTCTGTCATTTAAATATAAGCCACAAAAGTTTTAGAAAGAAAATGATATATCATGGAATAATATTTATACAGAACAAGAAGAAGACTCGGAAAATTGTTAGAGATTGTTTCAAACAAAAGAAAGAAAAAAACAAAAATGGATGCCCACATACAATATGGACTTCGTAGGGCCGAAGATCAATGCAAACCCATCAATTTCTATCATCAATCGTTTCAGAATATATAAATATATATATTTATATATTTATAGTGATTAGTTACTTTGTCCCGACTCTCACTGAAACCATGCCTGATTGGTAGGGACTCCTTGCATAGCATCCAAAGGTTTAGAAAAATTCAAAATGAAAACAAAAATGATTGGATCGTGTTGAAATATTTGATTTTGAGAGCTAGTAATTTGTGTCCGGTTAACAGATTTTTTTAGGGCAATTGTTAATAAATTATATTAGAAATTTTTTGATAAAATTTTTATGAAAAATATAAAAAACCGTAAACAAAATTAATTATTTTCTCATTTTCTCATAAAATATTTTTAAAAATAGTTTCTAGAGATTGTTTCAAACAGAAGATGACTCGGAAAAGTACTAGAGATTGTTTCAAATAAAAGAAAGAAAAAACAAAAATGGATGCCCACATATAGTATGGACTTCTTAGGGCTGGCGATCAGTGCAGACCCACAATTTCTATCATCATTTGCTTTAAAATATATATATATATATATTTATATATATAGTGATTAGTTACTATGTCCCGACTCTCACTGTATATATATATTTATAGTGATTAGTTACTTTGTCCCGACTCTCACTGAAACCATGCCTGATTGGTAGGGACTCTCTGCACAG